>CAUYTI010082818.1:0-15174 GCA_963575145.1 Galago senegalensis
GGAAGAGCACTCTAATGCTCTCAGTGATCCCTTCCTAAATGCTAGAATCAGAGCGTTCATTTACTTAATGACTATGTGTCACCAGGATTCAGACGGCCTTTGATGTCATACTGGATATTACACACACACACACACACACACACGCGTGCGCACGTGCGATGCCATATGACAAGATAAAGCCCCAAAGGAGATAATAACAATAATCAACGTCAACCTTTATCCCCCCTCAAACGAGTGTAACTTAGGACAGGACCTGTCCTTGCACAACGAGCTGAGTTTATGCTGTCTTACACAACTAAAAATCAGACACGTGAGAGCTCTTTGAGTTCTTTCGATTTAAATTCTGTAAACTCTCTAAATCGCTTGTTGTTGAAAGGCAAAGGAAGTCCTACTTTCAAAAACTATATCAAGGCTTATTATGTGTCTAGCTATTTAAACCACATCTCTAGCTGAGTAGACACACCTATGGGGCATACCTCGAGATTTTTGGTCATGTTCCTGCATGTAGATAAATCAGATTTTATTGCTGGATGAGAGCTGGGAGCCAGCTCGCCATCTTCCTCAGCAAATCACCTGGGGTGTTAGGATTACCTTAACCTTCTGTAATTGGAGCTGGGGCTCCCTGGACAAAACCCAATTTACCTGGGTCTTGTACTAGATAAAGAGGCAGGCATAGTTCAAGGTCCCTGAGAGGCAGCAGACAGAATTTGAGGAGCTTTTAAGCTACTCCTTCTATCTGCCAGGCAGAATGCTGTTATCAGGGGATGAGTAGGCAAGGCTTGTGGTGGCAGCAACAGATTAAGGAAACTAGGAAAGAAACAAACATGTCATTTGTCTTTCCAGATAAAATAATAATGAGAAAAAAAATGATGGATTCTGAAAGTAATTATATTTACAATGATACCACGGGCGACCTTCGTAATTGCCTTGCCACATCCTATTTCTTGCTTCCATTTGAAGGCCACTTGGTTTGTTAGCATAAAATCATAATTGTATTTTCAATTTGCTGCTCTAGCTATTCTATTGCTAGGATTTTACACGCTAGAGCGCTCGTGTCAAATGGAAGTCGGGCCAGAGAGAATTCACGGCAAGGATGGGTCTTTCCTCCTTACTCGTGTTTCTGCTGGTGGAATCCAGGGGTGCACACGAGATTTTGCTGTTTACCCCAGTAACATGTTCAGGACAAGGCCCATGGAGAATGTTGCCAATTTTGTTTTGCTTGGGGAGAAGGAATGGAACCATCAAGGCTTTAGAACATGGCGATACACCTGAAGTATAGGATTTTAGGATCCACAACTCAACGGGTCTTACCTTTCTTTGTAAGCCAGGGGAACTGCCCTGTTTTAGCAGAAGAGATCATTTCATCCTTTTATTTCCTTTTCAAGGTGAGCTACAAGGGGAGTTACCTGGGTCTTTGTAGATACTGAGCACGCCCTTGAAGTAATGAGGTAAAAATCTTTCCAGTAAAAGCAGCACATCTTCCAACTCTTCAAGGATCCCTACCAGCAGGAAGTTTTCATTCACGTTCAGCTTTGCTCTTTCAAGGGCCCACTCCCCAGGCTCCCTGAGTGGACATAAAAATTCTTCGTAAATCAAGGATCCATCTTTGAAATGTGCAAAATCACGCTGAGAGTTTATCCCTCTGCCCGCCTCCTCCCCTGCCCCCTGTTAGCCTTAAGTCCCAACTCTATTTCCTTCAAAGACCAGCCCAGATGTAGCCCGATCCAGATCCCTCCCCATCTTCTCAGCTGGTGTCCCCTCTCCTTCTCACTGTCCCTTCCCTTTCCCAGTGATCCTGCATGATGTCCAGCTCAGGGCCCTGAACCTATGGGGCTCTGCCTAAGTGTTTGTGGAAGTCAGATCCTACCAAATACTGATCAAGACTAATTAGAATGGTTTTTTAACAGGAGGACCAAAATGAACCAATTAAAGTTAGAAGTTTTGAGACAATAAAACTTACCAACATAGTATTTATGTAGAAATTAAAACAGGTGTTAGGTCATGCCTGCTAATCACCTTAGGCTGTCAGAGAGTTTATAGGAAAAGCTTGTTTTGTTTTGTTTACAGGACAGAGGAAAAACAGCTTAATCTCAGACCACATTTAGGAACCAGTACTTACATAAGTGAGAGAAAGCCAGCAGTTGGGCTCTAGGCTGTCAGTTATCCTCCGGGGTAGCTGGGCAAGCCAGGATTCTCTTTTGAAAACTGGTTAACAGTAGCCCTTACCTAGCTCACAGCATTGTTGTGAAGGTTGAACAGGGAGACATTTGAAAGAGTTCTGAAGATCAGTGCATGTGTATCACACAAGGCATCATAAGTACTCTCTCCCAGATTGGGAAATGTACAGTTTATAAAATACTTTAGGGAGTTAAAATTATGTTTCTTGGAACAAATGTCTTCAATGTGATCAGAAAGTGAGTCATCTGGCCCCAAATCCTTCCAGTATCTGAAGTATTACATGTGAATCAGGAGGTATTTATTATTAGGGCAAGGGTCAAGTGTGCGGTGGGTGGAGGCCCCCTCAACTCAGGAAGTTTATGATGAAGCAGAAAATTGACACTCCTAGTCCCAGAACTTGGACCACACTAAACTAAACACAACAGCAACATCAACAATAGTAACTCAGTGGAAATCACTGTGTAAGGCCAAAGTGCAATGCATGCCTGGCAACCAAAACAGCAGGCTGCCCTGGTCTCTTTGGAAACACAAAGCCCCTCTCATCGACGTCTCCTCTGGTGCATCCAGTCACTTCTGGTGACAGGGTTTATTTCCCATCAGGCAAGATAATGCTTCACGTGGCTAGCAGTTCTCTAGGCTTGGGCAACTGTCTTGTATTTCAACCGTAGCTACACCGCATCTCCTGGAATGGTGGTGACACATGTCTGCGCCCCACCTCGGAGACTGTGATGAGGAGAAGGTGCTTAACAGGTACTCGGGGCTGCTGCTGCAGGACAGGTCACAAGCAGACCACACACCCAGGGCCCTGACTCTCGGAGCAAGTCATTTTCTAAACAAGGTCACGCCCTGCAGAAAGGCTGGCAGGTGATCACTAGAAAGCACTGGCCTTTCGTCTGAGCATGTCTCATGAGAGACGAGTGAATGGTGGCTGTGACCTTCCAGGGTTTCAGACCCAATGAGACACACCACGAGTGCAGGAACAGTTGCTGGTTAAGTCCAGTCACTGTGGAGGAGCAGGCTGGCTATGTGGCCCTGGTCTACACTATCTCGTGGCTCTGTGGTGACAGCTGTTTTCGGTATAAACAAGGATTTGGTTTCAGTTACATAGCTTTATAGAGTGGTCCCCTGAGACCTCTTTCAGAGACTGATTTTTAAATTTCATTATTTTAAAAACATTCAGTGTCTCAAATGATATCTTTAAAAACTAATAGTAAATATAAACTGAATTCCAGAAGGTTGAGAAACCAGGGACACAAAAGAGTCCCATGGGGCCAGTCTGGTGGGTTTTCCGTCCTTGGGCACATGTACAAGCTGTAAGGCCTGTTTTAGTCTTTACCTGCATCTGGGATGCTGTCCACAAAAATACGGAATGATGTAAAATAACCTGGGGTTGGAGCACTCAGGGTAGTTTTCAAGGATACACTCATTGATATCCTGGAAGAGAAAACACAGCAGTGAGAGGCCTCGTCATCTCTGTAGCGCTCCATCAAATGCCGTATGATTTAAGTGAGATTCATGCTTAAGTCACACGGGAAAGCCTTGAGAAGATGCAGAGAACTCACAGATTGCAGGAGAACACTTCCTTTTTGTCTCCCAACATCCTGTCCCACTGGCCAGGCCATTTCAAAGAGTGTTTGCTGAGTAAACTGCATCTCTGCATGTCGCAGTGGTTTGAAGTCTTCAGTTAGGTCCCAAGCATCCTGAGGGCAGTTACGCCTGCTGTGTTTTGTGATACCCCAGCAGTTGCCAGCCAGCTGGTAGGTATACCGATGGCAGTCAGTAAATGTTTGTTGAATGAATTCAGTATTTTTTTGAGACAGAGCTTCAAGCTGTCACCCTGGGTAGAGTGCTATGGCATTGCAGTTCATAGCAACCTCAAACTCCTGGGTTTAAGCGAGTCTCTTGCCTCAGCTTCCCAAATAGCTGGGACTACAGGCACCTGCCACAATGCCTGGCTATTTTTTGGTTGTAGTTGTCATTGTTGTTTAGTAGGCTTGGGCTGGATTCAAACCCACCAGCTCTGGTGTATGTGGCTGGTGCCTTAGCCGCTTGAACTACAGGTGCTGAGCCAATTCAGTATGTCTTAATTCTTAATTAATTCTAACTTACCTGTGTGGCCAACCCTGTAGAAATGTGTTTTCCTGCATATGCATGTGTCTAACAAACAATGAAGCACCTACAATATTCTCATGAAGGATTTGTAAACTTAGAAGGGCTATAAAAATCATTCCTAATATTACACTAGGTTACAAAGTAACAGGTTGTTTACATATAGACATCTTCCTACTTTCAAAGGCAACAGGTGTGGCTTCTGGATTTTCTATGCCTCTTACATGAGGTTAAACATGGCATTTCTGTTGGCATTACAAGAGTTGGAAATGGTCTGATGGGGTGAGGACAAGGGCTCGAAGTCAACTTTAATCCCTGATGTACTCCACAAGCCATGCCTGGTTCTCAGGTATTTCTAGGGATAAAAGATAATTCAATTGGCAAACCAACCCAGCAGAAGTGGGTGTTTTCCAGAGACAATATCAGCATGGCAGATCAGGAGTGGGTACCACCCCCTAACACAGCCATGGAGGGAGTTTATGAGTTGGCAGAAGCCACTGTACCTGATATGACTGAGGTAGGCGGTTAGTACTGAAAATTTTTTAGTTCAAGTTGGGGAATAAGAAAAAACATAATTCACACTTAAAAAAAACCCCCAATAATCTTTTAACAATAATCCCCTCATACTTCCTTGATTTATATACCAGTTAAATAGATTACTCAATTACAATAAGAAATTCAACTGAAATAAACAGAATAGGCGCCACATAACAGCGAGTGTACTCAATCACCAAGTATCCGCGGGGCAGCAGAGTCGCCACACTGCACCCCACCCTACCCCACTGCACCCCACCCCACCCCACTGCACCCTACCCCACCGCACCGCACCCCAATGCTCCCCATCCCACTCCACTGCATCGCACCCCACCCCACCTCACTGCTCCCTATCTCACTCCACCATGCCGCACCCCACCCCACCCCACCCCATCCCACTGCTCCCCATCCCACTCCACCGCATCGCACCCCATCCCACCTCACTGTTCCCCATCTCACTCCACCGCAGTGCACCCCACCCCACCTCATCCCACTGCTCCCCACCCCACTCCACTACACCACACCCCACTGCACTGCTCCCCATCCCATTCCACCACACAGCACCCCACCCCACTGCTCCCCATCCTGCTCCACCGTGCAGCACCCCACCCCACTCCACTACACCCCACCCCACCCCACCGCACCGCACTGCAGCGTGTCCAGATGGAGTTAGTGAAAAGCAGAGAGCTCCATCAGTGTAGTTGGCCGTGCCCTGAGTAGTTTAGAGCGTTGCTTGTATGAAAACCCATTGTAAATACACATTAGACCCCAAATACCTTTCCAAGAAGAATCTGACACACAGAGAGATGTGATGGGGACATTATTGCTGAAAGATTGATTCCAACAAAATATGGCAGAACTTAAATGTTCATGAACGGTGGATTGGTTTAAAGAGGTGGCATGGTCCGTTTTCACAACAGAGGGGGCCTGGCAAGGATAAGAGAATCTATTTCCCTTCCTGAAAAGTGTCCTTGATAAATTTTCAAATGAAAACAAGTAGGCTATAGGACAACATGAATATGTAGGACAATATGTAAAAAGAAATAACTCGAGATCTTACAAGTAAGTTCGCAAACTCATCCTAAAAAGTGCAACTTACCTCTTTGTTGACTATCACTGTGGACGCCAGAGGGCCCAAAGGGAGGCCTCACTTCCAAGGCAACTTTAGTGACACTCTGGAGTGAGGTGGGCAGCACTTTTTCTAGGGTGAGTTTGTGAACTTAATTGTCAGACCTCATATATTTATATAAACTCAGAAATATCTGGAAGGGTGCACATCAAACTATTGAAAGTGCTTATTTCTGGTGGCAGGCAGAATGGAAGGTGGGACTACGTTGAACCATTAGTTCATTCATTTTTGGAATATTGGCTTTTACTATAACGAATGCATTTTACCTTTGTCATTAGAAAACTACAAAGGGATTTACAGATTGTGGAACTAACCAAAGCTTGTGTGGAGGAGGGACTGGCTTTGGGTGGACACACTGAACCCCCTCCTCCCTCATACTCAGAGAGTGTCCTCTGGTGGTCAGCCTCCTCCCAGGGACCCAAGCTCAGGGACCCAGAGACCAGGTGGCGTCCCCCTGTAGCAGCAGAGGGTGAGAAGCAGGGGGCAGGGCTACTTGGCAGGCAGTGCCTGTCTGTTGAGGTCAAGGTCTTGCACAGCAAGGCACACTTTAAAGTGAGGGTGCTGGGAGAGCTATATCCTATGTCCTGTCACCCCCAGCGTCCTGTGTTAACAGGAGGGGAGGGCAACAAAGACTGCCAGAGCTCCCCACAGAGATTCTCAAGGCGCCTGCTGCTTCTCAGGGTTGCCTTTGAATAAGTAGATCCATCAGGGCACAGACTGTTCACTGTATCTCGGGCCCTTAGCACCCCGCCTGGAAAAACTGAGGTGCCATAAATATCAATGAATGAATAAATGGTAGAACCAGCACACATAGCCCCAGGAACAAGAAAGGCAGCAGCCATCTCTTCCTCCTGCTGACCCTGCCTTGATTCCCTCCTCAGCAACCCAGGCCTGGAGGCTCACGGGGACATCAGTTGGTTGGTCTGGGGAGGGCTGATGAGGCACTGGGGCCTAAGAAGACCGCTTTTTAAAAAAATTGGAATCCACAAATAACTTCACAAGGTCAATTTACTAGACATAAATTCCTAGTTTAAAAGGTACAGTTAACAATTCTTTTCTTACAGCAAGGCACATCTCCAGGGATTGCAAAGAGTTCCATTTGAGCCCATTAGGGTGATGAATGGTGTTCATCTCAACCCACGCTATGGAAATACTATGGGGGGACATAAATAAAAGATGACTGGGCCGGAAGATCCAGCGGAAACAGAAAGGAGCTGTGAAGACCCAGACTCTGAGCAGCCAGCCGCTCAGCCACAGCCATAGCAGTTTGAGGACCAGGGACCTTTGGGAAACAGCCCCCGGCCACTCCTGGTCCACTCTTACCGGGGCTGGGACCTTCAGCAAGTGACAACGCAGCTTCCTGGGAAAGAGAATGGGACACGTCTCAACAAAGCTGCATCTACCGCGTCCTGTTCTGACGGGTCAGCCTCCCCTGTCGCCTCCCCCAGCGTTGATGATTTTACCTTTTGGTGTGAGTCTTCATTATCCCGTGCTGTTTTACAGTCACCTTCAATACAAAGTTCGCTTAGGACATGGATTTTTAAAGATGGTTATGTAACTTCATTTTTTCCTTCCATGCAGTGCATCTAGTATAAGTTTGCTTTAAAAATACTTTAATATTTATTTCAAACTTTTCTCTAAGATCGTCATCCCAGGGACACTGTTAGCCAAGCCAGCCTGCCTGCCAGCACTTGATCTGCGGCAGTGATTTCCAAACCATGTGAAGTGCCGAGAGGATCTTAGGTGTGCCAAGAAAATTTTCAAAGATCATTAATTAAATTATTTTCGAAAGAAGTTCAGAGCACAGTAAGTATATTCTTTTTTATGCTTTTTTTTTTTTGATCAACATAATTTAAGTAGGGTCAAGTGTGCTATGAGATAAAAAAGGTTGAAAAACCCTGATCTATGTGTGGCCTGCTCACCTTCTCCCTGGATCTTGACACCCACCACATGCATCTCTGCAAGGCTGCCCAGACTCTCACATTATCAGGGAAATGGACAGACTCCCTGAGTGAGCATTCCAGATAACTATGCAATCCTTTTAATGATCAACATTACAAAAAAAAGTAGTCCATTTGTGGTGAAGTATATTCTAAACTGTACTATTTTAGAAAGCATCCACTTACCCTCTGGGCTTTTCTGTGGGTTTTAGTCTTCCACTTTGATGTTACAGCAAAATCATCTTTTATTGACAAGCTCCCCTGTCATCTTATAGGATGGACTGTGATGAATGACACTTGCCTTCTGAGTTCTAAAGGGTCTGCTGGGCTCACAGGAAGCCCATCGCCCAGCCACTCCTGGGTCCTTCTGGAGTCCTCCCTCACCCCCTCTCCATGTCCACTCAGCCGCCTGCCCTGCAACCTGACCCCATGTGGATCCTGACCCTCCTCTCCCACGCATACCACACCACACCCCCTCTTGGCCCTGGGGCATGTCACAGTGACTCCTGCTGAAGCCTCTTCTTCCGCCTCTCCCCAGAGCGCACCCTCCTCACCCCGATGCCCCGGCAACTTATCTGAAGGGCAAACCCATCTATGTCATGCCTTATTGACAATGCAGCAGGAATGACAATCAGATGGGGCACTTATTTAAAAATGTGAGCTCCCTGGCCCTACTTCCAGGACATTTTATATACAAGGGTAGTAATCTGCATTTTAAGGGACAACCGCTGGCATTTCTGAGAAGATGGTCACTCTTTATGAGCCCTCTGTGTGGCAGGTAGCTTCCTGAGCATCTTGGCGCTTCCTTTCCCCTGCCTGGAATTTCTTTCTGCCTCCTCACCTGGTCCCAGTAGCAGGCTCGGGTCTTAGTGGGAAGAGCTAGCATCTTTCAGCCACCAGGCTCGGGTCACTCAGGTCCAGGAAAGGGAGGCAGCTTTGACCATGGGCTCCCTGCCTTGCTGGCCATTCACTGCCAGCCATATCCAGCAGGTGGGGTCTCTGGGACAAGGAATCTGGGGCCCAGCACTGCACACTCTCTTCACTGTTGACTGAAACCTCAAACATCTCCAAGAGGGCTGTCCTGCCCTGAGCCTCATCTACCAGCCAGGATATGGTACTCTGACCAGTCTGAGTCCTTAGGCCTGGATCCCAGGGTTCTGTTAGAAGTGGATGGACTTCATAATGGCATCCACAGAAAGACTTCCAAGCTGGACCAAGAGCCACATGGTATCCCAAAACAACCTTCCCACCCTGTTTCACCCACATTAGGGCTTGCCCTGAGATCAGACACTGCACTGGAGGCCTGGACACGACCTGCCCCTCCCACCCGCAGGGGTTTCACCAGCCCTGGCTTCTTTTTCCTCTCCCTGCATCTTCAGTTCCCTGCGGGCCTCTCTCCTGCTTCTGCCTGAGACATAAAACTGCTTGTTTCGCTGCAGATTCAGAACTTGACAACTATCTCTCCTCGTGTGTTTCTAGTTCTAATTTTAGGAAGGGTGGAAAGAATTGAAATCTTAGTTGATTTTATCACAAAATATGAACCGGAAGACTATTCATATTTTATTTATTCTTTCACAATGCAGGAGGGGCAGGTGAGCTGGTGAAACCTCACTGTATTTGTAGCTGCTCCCCATTACCACCTGAGCCCCGCCTCCTGTCACAGTGGGAGTGCCATTAAATTCTCATAAGAGCCTGAACCCCACTGTAAACCTTGGTCGTGAGGGACCTAGGTTATGTATGTCTTAAGAGAATCTAATGCCTGATGGTCGGAGGCAGAGCTGAGGTGGTGATGCTGGCCCTGGGGAGTGGCTGCAAATACGGACTATCATTAGCAGAGTGGTTTGACTGGACAGAGACCATAATAAATCAGTTGCTCACAAATTCAAATCAAAACCGTTCCCCCTCCCCACTCCTGGTCCATGGAAAAACCATCTTCTGTGAAACTGATCCCTGGTGCCACAAAGGTGGGGGATTGCAGCTTTCTACCACTTCTGAGTTTATGCCGTGTGTCTGATGGCAGGATGGAAGGTAAGAAATTTAATATCCTTATTTATGGGGAGGAGGGAGCCCTAGTCCTATGGAGCTCTAACACCCTGAAACTGAAGCACAGACACAAGAGACCAAACAGTTCCCACTTCCAACTGAAGCCACATTTCACTGTCTGAGGCCCCGTCTCAGTAGCATGCTCAGCACCCTGGGATCATCTCAGTTCCAGAAGAGGGTGCTCTGATTTGCTCTCACTATGTACCCGCTTCCAGGAATAGTCGCGCTCCTGAATACCACGTCAGTCAGCAGGTCTGGTTATGAGTGTGACTTTTACATTGCCCACTCCTGGGCTCTGGGACACCACACGGGCCCTTCAGCAGGTCCCTTCTCTGTCAATTTGCTCACTGCCATTCCAAGATCTGCCTGTCCCCAGCTCCATCCCAGCACACTGCTCCTTCCTTTCCCCTAGAGAAGCAGGTGATTCTGATCGCAGGGGCCAAGGAGGTGGATCTCAATCCCTGGATCACGTCTGCCGGTTTCCAGGGATAAAGAGCACCTTGTGGAAAAACAAAAAATGTGAGAAAATGTTTCTCCTCTCTCTAACCTTCCTGGGGTTCAGGGTGGTGACAGTTCTATTTCTCTGCCCACATACCCTTCAGGGAAAGAGGGGCCATCAAACCCTTGCTAATAAGGGAAGAGTTGTTTTTTAATGGGTACAACATTAAATGCTAGGTAGCATCTATTTTCTGAGGGCCAAAAGTATCTTTTAAATACTTGCTATCTTTTATTAAAAAGGACTTTAAGTTATTATAATTTTGGCCTATAGTGTCAATATCAAACATTTCCTTGATTGTTTTAGTTGTCATTATCCATTGTGAATGAATGAGGCTCTGTGCGTCTATAAAAAGCCAGGAACGCCAGCCTAGCCTTCAGGAAGGAACACTGCAGGCAGATGGGGTGCTGGGATGGCTTCCCTAATTCAACTCTCTGAACCTTCTCGAAGCCACACCTGCACAGCCAGTGCTATTCCGGGCTCCGGGGCAGGAAGAGCTGCCAAGTATGCAGGATTTTGCCAGATTGTGTGGTTATTTTATTAGGTGGATAAATGTCTACAGATTCTAGTCTAAAACCACTCGACCCAACCCATTTTTGTACAAACATTTTCAAAGGTAAAAGTGGAATACATTATCAATCACTAGGTCTCATAATTATAGTGTTTTTGGCTAACAGTCATTTTCCTTCTGCATATAATGTCTGGAACTTTAGCACAAAGAATGTCTTTAAGCAGAGGTTAACCCCAGTGGGAGCTATTTATAGAACTACTGGGTGCCCTAAATTTTGTACCAAGTGAGAACATCAAAATGATATTAACATTTTTGCCAAAAATATTTGGGCATAAATTTCATGTAATCATAAATTATAAAAACTGAATTCAATGATTAAGGAAGGCTGAGGAAAAAGAGGTAGAAGAGGACTATTATATCTTTAATGCCATTTATTAGAAATGAAACACAAGATAAATTTTACCTGGGTTTCTTTTAAATTTTCAACAGAATTTTCTAATATGATAGTTTACTTCAATGATGCCACAATACGGCCTAATGCAATTTTATTTCAGCGATACTTAATTTGGGGTTGCTCAAAATCCTTGGCTCATTGTGTTTAAAAAATTCAAGCTGAAATGTTCACCAAACTAATGCCAAAATTCTTTAACTATTTCATGCATTAGGCATCTACTATATGCAGGCATCATATTAAGCTCCCTGGCTTCGTGCAGACAGCAAATAATAGTGTACGCCTCCCTTCATGGGGAGTTTTGTAGTATGTAACCACACTAATATTTTTACAGAATATCTTCTTGGGAGTTGGTTCTCTATTTTTATGTGATGTTTCCTTTTATTAATGCCCTTGTCTGATATTAAAATGTGGCATATTACTATTCCTAGGCTTACTTTCTTTAAGTTTTTAAATGGTGCATTGCCCCATCCCATTATTTTCAGGCTCTTTTTTCAATAAGTGAACCTCTCTGTTTTTACTGGATGAATTTAATCATTAGAAGTAAATGAGATGATGGAAGTACTTGGATTTATTTCTGCATATTACTTTGTGCTTTTCTTTGGTTTGCTTTTCTTTTTCTTTTTTTTCCTGCCTCTTTTTTCCTCTTCATTTCTTCTGTTGTTTTAACCATGTTTTAAATAACAACCCCTTCCTGCGCCTATCGCTTTAGAATCTAAAGATTACGTTTCTATTACTTTATATTTTTCAACATTCTAAGAACTTTTTTCAAACACATGGTTCTGGCAGCTTAAAAATGTTAAAGCCAAAAATGATAATGAAGGAGCTTAAAATACTTTCATTCCTGAGAGGCCCTGAAGAAGGACATTGAATTTTTGAAATTCACTCATAAATAGATGATGAGAAAGATGCGTAGAAGGAAAGTCATTTTAAAGTTTTTAGCATTCAAACTTGACTAAAAATTGTTTTCTTATAAAGTCTCAAGTAATTTTTTTGCAGTACTCCTCTAAATCTGAGAAGGATTTTAGAAACTTTAATTATCCAATGGACTCCGCCCACCTTCTCTTATTAATGTCTAATTTTAATCTTTTTAAACATACAAACAACTATTAACACTAAATATTTAACTCTTTTTACAAACATATTTTAATTAGCATCTCTGTTCACTTTTGCTTCTTGTACTTTATATCCCCCATTAAGGTCCCCCATTCTTTGTATTTTAATAGTATTTTCAGTGGAGTTAGCAAGTAGTAAACTCTATCTGCGTCTGAAAAAGTTCTACAGTGTGATTGTTCACTGTATATAAAATTCTTGGTTGACAATTATTTTCTCTCGGCACTTCAAAGCTCTTCCTTACTGCCAGCTGGTATCTAGTGTTGTTGCTGAGAAGTCTGCTATCAACCTAATGATGGTTTCTTCACTGGTCATTTTCACTTCTTCCTTTTTCTTTATATCCTGCAGTTTCACTCTAAAATGTTTGAGTGTATATTTAACTCAGTTCTCTTCAGTACTTTTGATCTAAAGAATCACATCTCCAACTTTAGAATATTCTATCTTTTAGAATTGGTGCACTTTTAGTCTAAAGAATCACATCTTCAATTTTAGAATATTCTAGCCATTGATTATTTCAAATATTGCTTTCTACCATTCTCTTTTTTCTACCTCCTACTGAAACCTTATAACCTTTTTTTTTTTTTTTGAGACAGAGTTTCATTTTGTCACTCCCAGTAGAATGCTGAGGCATCTAGCTCACAGCATCCTCAAACTCTTGGGCTCAAGGGATTCTCTTGCCTGAGCCTCCTGAGTAGCAGGGATTACAGGTGCCTGCCACAATGCCCGGCTATTTTTTTTAGAGACAGGGTCTCACTCTAGCTCAGGCTGGTCTCATACCCGTGAACTCAAGCGATCTACTTGCCTCAGCCTCCCAGAGTGCTAGGATTGCAGGTGTGAACCACCACGCTCAGCCAGGAACCTTACAATCTTTTCCCATATATCTTAACCTCTTAACTCATCTATCATCAATCTTTCTTTCTTGCATTCTTGGTGAATTCCTCATAACTACTTTCTAACTCATAAATTTTCTCTTTTCATTCAGTTTAGAGTTCATTCCATTTCTTAAATTTTTCTTTCAATGACCATATTTTTAATTTAAATGAATTCCTTCAAAAATGCTCTTGTTTCATGTCACTTTTTTAAAAATATAATTTTCTGCTTTTTAAAATGGAAGGTATTCATTCTTTTATCTTTTCAAATATCCTAGGCATACTTAAAGACTTTGTGAGATTATTCCTTAAAGCCATCTGGAGTGAGTTCATGGTCCAATAGAAGATTTTACTGCCTGCCTTTCTTGCTCTTAGATTTTTTCGTGTGCCTTAGAATGTTTGTTCTGTAGGTCATCTTGAGTAGGAGATTCATACTCATTCTCTGTCCTCCCTCCCTCACCTCCCTCCTCCCTCCCTGAGGCCTTCCCTAGTGGTTTTGTGGTTACTGCCATCTGGACTCCTGGGCCTTTAATCCAGAATCAGGTCTTATTTATACTTCCCATCCTTCCTATCCTATGAGAATAATGGGGATATTCACATCTGGTCACAAAGCAACACATAGTTTGGTTCCCTTCCCAGTTGTGATCTTGTTTCCCTGTCTCTCTAGGTCTCCAGCCACTTATAAAGGCACAGTTCCAGTCAGCAGGTAGGCAGCTGCTATGTTTAGCTTTTTTCCTTTGTTTGAAAGTAAGAGGATGTGTGGCTACCTCCACCCAATCCCTCATTTAAAGCTTGGTGTGGCCCAGGCTTGGCAGGATCACTTTTAGTCTCCTTACCTTGCAGAAGCTCAATTCTAGGCTGCCACAACCTGACTCTGGACCAGAGTCCTGCTGGCCTGCGGCTTTAGCAATGCTCACCACTTTGATTCCATGCACGGAGATGTTCTTAGTTCATAACAGAACTGGTAAATCCTTCAGATTTCCTCTTTTTATACTCTATTTATTATTACAACATGTTTGGGACTGAGGGAGTACGAAATCACTACACCACCTTGACTGGGGGCCCTGAACGGACTCTTTATGCTCCTTTGCTACAATGAGGTCTGTCAAAAGAAATGCTGAGTGCAGAGGTATAGGTGACCTGCAGGCTGCAACCTGCTAATCAGAGGAAAGAAGGTTGGAAAGATTCCAAGTCAGTGCCAAAGCAAGGTCATATTGAGAGGTAATCATTTTTGCTCTGCGAGCATATCAGAGAGCAAAGGGCAATGTACCATCTAAGTCAGACATCCAACAACGTAATTCCTGAGGATTCCTGTAATTCCAGGACTATCCAACTGTCCTCCTAACATTGACTTTTATCAAAATGCTGCTGACACCCTTAAAATAAGCAGGAGTCAGATTTATGGAAACATCCACCCCTTTCCCCCCACCTTGCACATAGGAAGTGGACAGAGGGCCATTCTGTGGGCTTTCTGCATGACTGGCAGTGTGCTAGCATTAGAGTGGTGTGCCAGTGCATCCTACAGGTTTTAAAATTTTACTGTGCTTGAACTTGCTATTGAGAAGGCCAGACCAGCGCCATTTTGTTGTTTACTGCCTAAGTTCTGTTCCTCATTTTGAGCCCCTGCCGCCATCTTAGATAATAAGCTCCAGCTTCCCCCAAACCCTGGCCTTTCCCCGAAATCAAACCTCCCAGCCAGCCAATCAGAAGTGTACCCCACCCCTCTTGCTCCATACCACCCAAAGCCCCCTCCCTCACCTCAGTTAGGAAATCCCCCACTCCTCATACCTGTACCAATCCA
>CAUYTI010082819.1:0-29091 GCA_963575145.1 Galago senegalensis
AGGCGCCCGCCACAATGCCTGGCCATTTTTTGGTTGCAGCCATCATTGTTGTTTGGCGGGCCCGGGCTGGGGATTCGAACCCGCCACCTTAGGTGTATGTGGCTGGTGCCTTAGCCGCTTGAGCCACAGGCGCCGAGCCCAAATTAATTATTTTTAAGTTGACAAAAACAACTGTGACACAGGACAATAAGAGCAGCAGCACCGAAAATGAGCTTCATGAAGGACAAGGCCCCACAAGCCCTACTCAGCCCAATGTCAGCATTAGGGTAGACGGGCAAGTCTGGGCTCTGGTCAGAGCAGTGTCTGCAGCAGAAGCGTCCTCCCCTCTCCCGGGTCTGTTTCCAAAGCCCTAGATGCCAGCTTTGGGTGATGGCACTTGGCACCCAGCCAGTAGGCTCCAGATGGGCAACTGGTAGGAGTCTGTACTATGCCTCCATCCTGTAGCTTCCTCTGCAGGTGTGTCTCTTCAAGCCTGCAGAGGGCAGCCCCAGGGGCATCCCCAAGCACCTCTTCCATTGGTGTTCATGGTCTCACTTGTGCTTGGTACAGGTCCAGAGACGCCACTGGACTGTGAGGTCTCCCTGTGGTCATCCTGGGGGCTATGCACAGGCCCCTGTGGGAAGCTAGGAGCCAAGACCAGAACGCGTTATGTCCGAGTGCAGCCTGCCAATGATGGGACCCCCTGCCCCGAGCTCAAAGAAGAGGCTGAGTGTGTCCCTGATAACTGTGTCTAAGACCAGAGCCCTACAGCCCCCAGGACTCCTTGAACCTTGGGGTGCTTGGGTCTGGGGCACAAGGAGGAGAGGTCTGGGAACAGAACTTGTTCAGCTTCTTCCTAAGGGCTCCTCAAGGGGCTGCTATAAACTGTCCCACTGTAATTTATTGCCACCCGTGAAGCTGCCTTCCTGCAGATAGCACCTGCACCAGCACCCAGGTAAGATGACCTCCCTGGTGCAGGTGTGGGCACCTATGCGGCAGTGAGATACCTCAGAACTGGTGCCAGATTCAAGCGGGGCAGCAGCATGAGACCTGAAAACAGGGCAGTTTCGGGAACCTCACATGGCATTTTCACGTTACTGATCTCTTTGTGTTTGAATAAAGACCTATTCCCAACAGATGTCATTGCTGTCCTTACATCTTTCTGCTCAGGTGGGTAATAACAGGACACACATTTAACAGGCACCCAGTGATGCTGGTGAGGGGAATGGATGCACCATGCTCCGTGGACCTTGCGGGTGTCAGGGACACTACCACACAGAACCAGGCACTGTAGGGTGCCAGGTGTACCCCACCCCACAGGCTCAGGGCCCACAGTGAGGTCCCCAGAGTGAGCAGGAAGCTCAGAGGGTGGTGGGAGAGCTCTTAGTGCCCTCTGGGTGGGGTGGTTCTGCTTTGTGCTCCAGTGGGGCCTCAGAGCCCCAGGCCCAGCCTGGGCTGTGCAAGTTACAGACAGACATGCAGGGATGGCCCCTCTCAACAGCTCAGCTCCTCACACCAAGGACCTGGCAAAGTACCCTCGTTCCTCTGAAGGCTGAGACCCCCACAGCCCTGATGACTCTAGAATCAGGCCCCAGGTCCACCTTCCCCCACTCTGTGCCCATCTTCCCCCACTGCCCTTGGAAACTCCTGAACAAAAATAAGCCTGAGCTCACAAATGCACCGAGTTTTAAGGTTATGTGAAGATCAGAAAAAACTCTGGTTAAGTTTTCCTAATGTCTTCTGGACCAGTGGTCCTGAGGCACCTGTGTACCACACATGCACTCAGGACTCATGAGGTCCCCAGGACATGGACTCACCAAACACACCTCACACCAGCTTAATACCACACAATCTGCAGAGTCTGCAAACTACAAATCAGACTCCCTGAGCCAATGGGGTTGGGGTGATCAGGTGTGGGGTTTGGAGAGCAGTGACCATGTGAGCCCAACCAGGAGCACAAATGCCAATGTACCAGAGTAGCACAGAGATGTGGATTCAAACCTCAACAGGCGGATGGAACACTCCAGTCATAGGACAAAGACTGTAAGATAAGATCACAAGCCCCTGTGCTATCCTAGGGCCTGTGAAGTCCCTTAAAGGTAGCTGGGTACAGTGGTTCATGCCTTTAATTCTAGCACTTTGGGAGGTTGAGGTGGGAGGACTGCTTGAAGCAAGAGTTTGAGACCAGCCTGGACAACACAGAGACTCTATTTACAAAAATAATGAAAATTAGCTGGGCATGAGGGCATAAGCCTGTAGTCCCAGCTATCTGCATGATGACATGGAGGTGCCTTCACAGAAGCCACCAGGTCTTACAGTGGAAGACTGCCCTGCTTACTAGGCACTGAGGTGGTGGGTTTGATGGATGCAACCAAAAAATAGCCAGGCATTGTGGCAGGTGCCTGTGGTCCTAGCTACTTGGGAGGCTGAGGCAGGAGACTTGCTTGAGCCCAGGAGTTGGAGGTTGCTGTGAGCTGTGATGCCACAGCACTCTACCCAGGGGAATAGCTTGAGGCTCTGTCTCAAAAAAAAAAATTAAAAAAAAAATTTCCACTCAGATCAGGAACAAGGCAAGGATGCCCACTGTCTCCACTGCTATTCAACATAGTAATGGAAGTCTTAGCCATCACAATCAGGCAAGAGAACGCAATCAAGAGTATCCAAATAGGGTCACAGGAAACCAAACTCTTACTCTTCACTGATGATATAATCCTATACCTGGAAAATCCCAGGGACTCAACTTCAAAACTCTTAGAAGTGATCAAGGAATGTAGCAGCATCTCAGGATACAAAATTAATACTTACAAATCAGTGGCTTTTATATATGCCAACAATAGTCAAACTGAATATGTAGTCAAGGACTCTATTCCTTTTACAGTAGTGCCAAAGAAGATGAAATATTTGGGAATTTACCTAACAAAGGATGTGAAAGATCTCTATAAGGAGAACTATGAAATTCTAAGAAAAGAAATAGCTGAAGATGTTATTAAATGGAAAAACATACCCTGCTCATGGCTGGGAAGAATCAACATTATTAAAATGTCCATACTACCCAAAGCAATCTACAGATTTAATGCAATCCCTATTAAAGCACCATTGTCATACTTCAAAGAACTTGAAAAAATAGTACCTCGTTTTATATGGAATCAGAAAAACCCTCGAATAGCAAATACATTACTCAGAAGTAAGAACAAATCAGGAGGTATCAGCTTACCAGACTTTAGGCTATACTATAAATCTATAGTGATCAAAACAGCACGATACTGGCACAAAAAAAGAGCAGCAGATTTATGGAACAGAATAGAGAGCCAAAAGATGAACCCAGCTACTTACCATCATTTTATCTTTGACAAGCCTATCAAAAATATTCAGTGGGGGAAAGACTCCCTATTTAACAAATGGGGCTGGGTGAACTGGTTGGCGACATGTAGAAGACTGAAACTGGACCCACCACCTTTTGCCATTAACAAAAATTGATTCTCACTAGATAAAAGATTTAATTAAACTTAAGACACGAAACTATAAAAGTACTAGAAGAGAGTTCAGGGAAAACACTTGAAGAAATTGGCCTGGGAGAATATTTTATGAGGAAGACCCCCCCGAGGCAATTGAAGCAACACCAAAAATACATTTCTGCGATCTGATCAAACTAAAAAGCTTTTGCACAGCCAAGAACACAGTAAGTAAAGCAAGCAGACAACCTTCAGAATGGGAGAAGATTTTTGCAGATTATACTTCCAACAAAGGTCTGATAACTAGAATCTATAGAGAACTCAAGCTAATCAATAAGAAAAGAACAAATAACCCCATTTCTATGTGGGCAAGAGACTTGAACAGAAACTTCTCTGATGAAGACAGGCGTATGGCCTACAAACACATGAAAAAAATGCTCATCATCTTTAATCATCAGAGAAATGCAAATCAAACCAATTTGAGATATCATCTAATTCCAGTAAGATTAGCCCACATCACAAAATCCCAAAACTACAGGTGTTGGTGTGGATACGGAGAGAAGGGAACGCTTCTGCACTGCTGGTGGGAATGCAAGCTAATATGACTTTTTTGGAAATAAGTCTGGAGAACACTCAAGGAACTAAAAGTAGACCTACCGTTTGATCCTGCAATTCCTCTACTAGGGATATACCCAAATGATCAAAAATTATTTTACAACAAAGACATTTGCACCAGAATGTTTACTGAAGCCCAATTCATAATAGTCAAGACATGGAAACAGCCCAGGTGCCCATCAACCCATGAATGCATTAACAAATTGTGGCATGTGTACACCATGGAATACTATGCAGCTATAAAAAAGATGGAGATGTCATATCTTCGTCTTCTTTTTTTCTTTTTTTGCAGTTTTTGGCTGGGGCTGGGTTTAAACCTACCACCTCCAGCATACGGGGCTGGCACCCTACTCCTTTGAGCCACAGGTGCCACCCAAGACTTTACATCTTTTATGTTTACCTGGATGGAGCTGGAACATATTCTTTTTAGTAAAGTATTTCAGGAATGGAAAAAAAAAGTATCCAATGTGCTCAATACTACTATGAAATCAATATATAATCACCTACACATTCTTCATATGAATGGCAAAACATAACTATAGTCCAGAAAGTAGGAGGGAAGAGGAGGGAGAGGGGAGGGGAGGGGGGATTTGGGAGGAGGCAGGGTATTTGGGGGGAACCTCCACCTAATGTACATAATGCAATGGTACATTTTAAAACTATTAAGAAATGAGTATAATTGTGATGGATGTGTTACTTAGTTCAATGTAAGCATTTCGCATTGTATATCAAAGCAGTACACCGAACCTCATAAATGCATCAATGTACAAAGTTATGATTTAATAAAAAATAATAATAAGTTAAAAAAAAAAAAGAAAAGCTCCTGAAGGAAATTAAAAGTGCTACTCCAGGCTCCGTGCCTGCAGCACAGTGGTTATGGCACCAGCCACATACACCAAAGCTGGCAGGTTTGAATCTGGTCCAGGCCTGCTAAACAACAATGACAACTGCAACAAAAAGATAGCCAGGAATTGTGGTGGGCACCTGTAGTCCCAGCTACTTGGGAGGCTGAGGCAAGAGAATCACTTAAGCCCAAGGTTTGAGGTTGCTGGGGGTTGTGATGCTACAGCACTCTACAGAGGGCAACAGCTTGAGACTCTGTCTCAAAAATAAAAGTGCTACTCCAGTGAGTACATGAACCGTAAGACTGCTGATGAGGAGAAACTGTGAGTGGTCTGGGTAGAAGAACAAACCAGCCACAACATCATCCAAAGACTGATCTGGAGCGAGGCTCCTACTCTTCAGTCCTGTGAAGGCTGAGAGAGCTGAGGAAGCTGCAGAAGAAAAGCTGGAATCGGCAGGTGCTGGTCCTGAGGTTTAAGGAAGAGAAAAGGGCAAAGTGAGGCAGCAGGTCCTGATGGAGAAGCTGCAGTGAGTTATGCAGAAGACCCAGCTGTAGTCACTGAGGGAGGTGGCTACACCAAGGGACAGATTTTCAGTGTAGATGTTAACAGCCTTATACACAAGAAGGGGCCACCTTGGACTTTCACAGCTAGAGAGAAGTCAACACCTGGCTCCACAGAGTCCGAGACAGGCTGACTCTCATGTTGGGGCTAATGCATCTGGTTACTGGAAGTTGAAGCCCATGTTCCTTTACCATTCCAAACAATCCTAGGGGCATTAAGAATTACACTAAATCTACTCTGTTAGTGCACTATAAATGCAACAACGAAGCCTGGATGACAGTACATCTATTTATAGTATGGTTCAGTGAATATTTCTAGCCCCTAGCCCCCTAGCAGCTCGGAAAAAAAACAATTCCTTTCAAAATATTCTTCCTTACTGGCAATACACCTGATCAGCAAAGAGCTCTGATGGAGATGTGCAAAGAGATTAATGTGTTTTCATACCTGCTAACACAACACCCATTCTGACAGCCCACAAGTCAGGAGTAATTTCAACTTTTACATCTTACTATTTTAAAAGTATATAGTATAAGGCTATAGGGTATCCATATTTCTTTCCATAAAGGTTGTATTGGTTTGCATAAGGCCATAGATAGTGATTCTGCTGATGGATTTTGGCAAAGTAAATTGGAATCTTCTGGAATGAATTCACCATTCTAGATGCCATTAAGAATATTTCTGGGCCATCCCAGTGGCTCACACCTGTCATCCCAGCACTCTAGGAAGCTGAGGCCTAAGATAGTTTGGCCTTTGGAGTTTGAGACAAACCTAAGCAAGAGCAAGACCCCATCACTACTAAAAATAGAAAATTTACCAGGCAGGTGGCAGGTGCCTGTAGTCCAGCTACTCGGGAGGCTGAGGCAGGAGGATCATCCAGGAGTTTGAGGTTTCTGTGAGCTATGATGTCATGGCATTCTAGCCTGGGCAACAGAACGAGACTATTTAAAAAAGAACAGAATATTTATGATTCACAGAAGGTGAAATTATCAACATTAACTGGAATTTGGAAGAATGTCCAGTTCTTGTGGATAACTTTGAAAGGTTCAAGACTTTAGGAAGTAACTGCAAATGTGAAGGAAATAGCAAGAGAACTAGAAGTGGAGCCTAAAGATGTGACTGAATCACTGTAATCTCATGATCAGACTTGAATGGTTGGAGAGTTGTTTCTTATGGATGAGCAAAGAAAGTAGTTTCTTTAAAAAAATTTTTTTAATGTTTTTGTAAATTTCAAATTAATAGAGGTATAAAATTTTAGGTTACACTGTTCTCACTTCCAAGGTGAAGAGCCCTTCACTCAGGGGGCATGTTGAACACCCTCACATTGTGCACATTAGATGAGATGCCACCAATCAGCCTACCCCTTCCACCTCACTTACTACACTGTATTTGTGTTTTATTGTTCCTGTGGGCACATGGTTGTTTAGATATTGGTTTCATATTAGTATTAAGTATATTTGATACTTTTTTCCCATTCTTGAGATACTTTACTAAGAAGAATGTGTTTCAACTCCATCTAGGTAACATACAAAATGTAAAGTCTCCATCTTTTCTTATGGCTGAATAGTGTCTCATGGTATACATATGCCACAATTTGTTAACCCTTTCATGGATTGATAGGCATTTGGGTTGTTTCGACAACCCAAATTATGGCAATTATTAACTGAGCTGCAATAAACATTCTGGTGCAAATGTCTTTGTGGTAAAATAATTTTTATTCTTCTGGGTAGATGCCTAGTAATGGAATCATAGGATCAAATGGAAAGCCAACTTTTAGTTCTTTTTTTTTTTTTTGAGATGGAGCTTCAAGCTATCCCCCTGGGTAGAGTGCCATGGCATCACGCTCACAGCAACCTCCAACTCCTGGGCTCAAGCGAATCTCCTGCCTCAGCCTCCCAAGTAGCTGGGATTACAGGTGCCCACCACAATGCCTGGCCATTTTTTGGTTGCAGCCATCATTGTTGTTTGGTGGGCCTGGGCTAGGGATTTGAACCCGCCACCTTAGGTGTATGTGGCTGGCGCCTTAGCTGCTTGAGCCACAGGCACTGAGCCACCAACTTTTAGTTCTTTAAGAATTCTCTCTTCTTTGTTAGTATAATAGTGAGTAAAAAAAAAAAAATCTCCCATATTTCTTTCCATAAAGGCAGATGCAACAGGACCAACACCAGGACCAGATGCTACCATCAACCACCAGGTCAACACAAAACCTTACGCCTCCTACCTGTCCATGTCTTAATACTTTGACCATTATGATGTGATGTGAAGAATTTTGCCAAATACTTTCTTCATCAATCTCATGAGTAGAAGTAGAAACATGCTATGACACTGATGAAGCTGCAGAACCAACGGAAGTGGCTGAATCCTCCTTCAGGATTTCAAGAAGCCAGACTGCGATGATGGAGAGAAGGTTGAATGTTATGGAGTGTGTGTTACACTTGAAAAAAAGTATGAATCAATCACTATCAAAACTGCACAAACTGGCCACTGACAAAAGTGACCACTACTTGTGTGTGTGACTTCCCTGAATGAGAAGGTGAAATCCATCAAAGAACTAGGTGACTATGTAACAAACCTGTGCAAGATGAAGCCCCCAAATCTGGCATGGCAGAGTATCTCTTTGACAAGCACACCCTGAGAGACAGTGAGAATGAGAGCTGAGCCCTAGGCTAACTTCCCCATAGCCACACAGTGAATTTCGTGGTCACCAAGACAGAGCATGTATGTGGGGGTTTCTTTTACCTTTTCTGTATGTTGTGCCCAAACACCCACATTAGTTCTTTGTACCAGTCCTTCAAATAAAGAAATCTGATATTGGACGGTGCCTGTGGCTCAAAGGAGTAGGGCAGCAGCCCCATATATTGAAGGTGCCAGGTTCAAACCCAGCCCCAGCCAAAAATCTGCAAAAAAAGAAAGCAATCTGGTACTAGCTCAGTGCCCATAGCACAGTGGTTACAGTGCCAGCCACATATACTGAGGCTGGCAGGTTCAAACCAAGCCCGGGCCAGCTAAACAACAACAACAGGCTCAGCGCCTGTGGCTCAAGTGGCTAAGGTGCCAGCCACATACACCTAAGGTGGCAGTTTCGAATCCAGCCCAGGCTGCCAAACAACAATGACGGCTGCAACCAAAAAAAATAGCCAGGCGTTGTGGCGGGCGCCTGTGGTAACAACTACTTGGGAGGCTGAGGCAGGAGACTCACTTGAGCCCAGGAGTTGGAGGTTGCTGTGAGCTGTGGTGCCATGGCACCCTGCCCAGGGGTATAGCTTGAGGCTCTGTCTCAAAAAAAAAATAAACAACAACAACAACAACTGTAACAAAAAATAGCTGGGCATTGTGGAGGCGCCTGTAGTCCCAGCTACTTGGGAGGCTGAGGAAAGAGAATTGCTTAAGCCCAAGAGTTTGAGGTTGTTGTGAGCTGTGATGCCACAGCACTCTACCCAGGGCAACAGAGTGAGATTCTGTCTTAAAAAAAAAAAAAAAAGAAAGAAAAAGAAAAAAGAAATCTGGTTCTGCCCCCCAAAAGATGTTAGGCGACGGAGTAACAATACACACACTTAGGCAGTGAGTACTATAAATGGAAATGGCATGTGTGGACGCCTTGCTCAAGGTGTCAGGCTATAGGGTAATAATACAGGCACACAGCATGTACTACATGCTAGGAGCTGCTCTGAGCATTTTACACAGATTATGTCATTTGATCATTGCAACCACTTCATAATGTGGGTTCTATTATTATCTCAATTTCATAGATAAGAAAACTGAGGCAGAGAGAAATTAAGGCACTTGTCTAGGGTCCCATGGGAGGTAGTGGCAGAGGCAGGAAGGCAGATGGTGGCCTCAGAGTCCATGCTTTTAGATTCTTTCTTTTTTTTTTTTTTTTTTTGAGACAGAGCCTCAAGCTGTCACCCTGGGTAGAGTGCCATGGCATCACAGCTCACAGCAACTTCCCAACTCCTGGGCTCAAGTGAGTCTCCTGCTTCCACCTCCCAAGTAGCTGGGACTACAGGTGCCTGCCACAACACCCGGCTATTTTTTGGTTGAATCCATCATTGTTGTTTGGCGGGCCCAGGCTAGATTCAAACCTGCCAGCTCAGGTATACGTGGCTGGTGCCTTAGGTGCTTAAGCCACAGGCATCGAGCCAAGTCCATGCTTTTAAATGTCATGCTGCCAGCAGTCGAGAAGAGGACGTCCATAGACAGGGAGGTTGGGTGGAGGGCAGAGCCAGCAGGAGCAACAGAACCCTGAGGAGGAAGGATAAACTGGACTCCAAAGGTGGGTTCAGGTGTCAACCACTGTGGAAGGCCATGTGCCTGGAGACCCAGTACATGCCCTGGACCACATCCAGTGGTGGCTCTAAGCGGCACCAGGAGTGCCAACATTTGCAGCCTGCACGAACTCCAAGAGCCAAGGACGTCCCACACGCTATCCAATCCCTGTGGCAATGCTGCTATCACTTCCCTGCTTATAGGGCACAGACCTGAGGTCTGCTCACCTGTCTACACTCACACCTGTGGAAAGCAGAGTAGTCAAACCACTCTGGCCTGCAGACCCAATCTCTCATGCAAAACCATCAGGATGCAGCCTTCCACTTTCCCACTTGTTTTGAGTGTGTTTGTGATTGCTTAGCGAAGCCTTCTCATGATAGTACACACACATCCAAAAGACCAAGAATATGTGCAGAGCCCGAGGAATGGGAGGCTGCATTTGGTGACCTGAGCTCTGCAGTAGCAGTCACCTGGGCAATGAAGGGCAATCCACAGGGGAAGCTGGGTGATGGGTGCCCAGGCCCTCTCTGTACTATTTTAGTAACTTTTTATAAATCTACAAATGTTTCAACATAAAAGTTTTAAAAAGAAAACACTAGATGCCCGAAGTAAAAGGACCAAATGGAATATTAAGTGCCTCTAACTTCTTTTCCTGGGGAAACTGAGATGTGGAGTCTCGTCAGTGCTCTGGCCTCTTCCTCCTATCCACACCAGTCCCCTTCCCTCCTCTCGTTTCTTATCCCCTCTCCCCTCCTGCCAAGCAGGGGAAACACCAGTAAAATTACCATTCCAACCAGTCACAGAGGCATGAGCAGCTCTCTGTTGCTGGCATCTGCTATACTTGGTGCTTCTGAATTTCTCTGGAGCTTCTCCCAGGCCCTGATGTCTTTCATCCCCTCAGCACACCACAAGGTCTCTGAAAAGCAGAACAGAAGCAACTCTCACGCAGTCATGCTTGGAAAGGCCCCAAGGTTCAGATGCCTTTATCTTGTGTACTGGGACTTTCTGCAAACAGCCTCCCAGGTGTAGATGCCATATGCCACTTCTCACCAAAATCGATTTTACAAACATCTAATAAAATAAAAATACTCAATAAGCAGTGTCACTTGCAAGTGATCCATTTCAGAGAAAGAACCACCAGCAGTGGCTAAAGCAACAGAAATACAAATGTTAACATTTTTTTTATGTTTTGGTTTTTCACTTTCAGCTGCTTTTTATTTCCATGTGGGGGAACGAGAGGAGAAATGCATAATAGAAGACATTCCAAGTGATACATGGATAACAGGTAGGTAAAATGTACTCTGTTGAATGCGGAACTCAGGATATCTTCTTATGGTGTTACGAGAATCTCTTGAATTGTGTATCATTTGGCAGTGTGTATACTACTGTGTTTTCTTGATAGTTTTTTAAATTACTCAAACTTAATGTGGAAACAGCCTTAAGAGAACAGTGGGGCTTGGTGCCTGTGGCTCAAGTGGCTAAGGCGCCAGCCACATACACCTAAGGTGGCGGGTTTGAATCCAGCCTGGTCCGCCAAAACAATGACGGCTGCAACCAAAAAATAGCCAGGCGTTGTGGTGGGTGCCTGTGGTCCAGCTCTTGGGAGGCTGAGGCAGGAGACTTGCTTGAGCCCAGGAGTTGGAGGTTGCTGTGAGCTGTGGTGCCACGGCACTCTACCCAGGAGGATAGCTTGTGGCTCTGTCTTAAAAAAAAAAAAAAAAAAAAAAAGAGAGAAAGAGAGAACAGTGGAAGCTGGATGAGACACTCCAGAACCCAGCCTGGTCTGTTCTGTGGCTGAATACTGACAGCATTATAGCACAAATCAGGGTGTCTTCTGAGCCTTAGCCTCCAGCAGCCTCTCAGGCTGTGTGGGAAGCAGCCCTGTGGGGAACAAGCAGGTGTAAACCTGAGACTCCTCCCCAAGCAAACTGCCCAGAAAAGCTGCTGCTGCCACAAGGACTTCTGCACATTCCCACACTGCTACCAAGAGCACTCCCCATGGAGCTGAGCTTAACTCATATTTGGAGAAAGAAACAAGTACTCGTGGTTTCAAGATTACATGGGAAACCCAGTATCAAGTTAGCATCAACATCAACTTCCCTGATTTTAATGCAAAAAAAAAAGAAAACGAAGGATCTAAATCTAGTCTTTTCCATATGTGCTGATTATATATTTTATACTCCATTCAATCTTATCCTGTTGGATTATCCTTTCAACTCACCCTGGCCATTACATTTGGGTGTTCTATTGTGAAAAGTAATGACTTGCCCTGCAAAACCTCAAACAAGTGCAGCCAGCATGGGGCAAAGAGAGAGAGTTTCAGGATGAGGAGAATGGGGAGAAGCACAGAGGAGGATTGAGTGGTGTCAGAAACTCCCTGCCATTGTGATTTGTGGGAAGAAGGTAAGTCTGAGTCCACGCAACTGCCTGGCCCCCACCCCAGCTCTACCACCTGACAATCTCTGAGCAAGCATCTTAACCTCCCTGCTTCATTTGTAAAACTCAATGGTGACAATAACAATAACACTTCATTTGGGATGACAGATTAATATTCATAAAGCTTTCCAAACCTGACCCAGCACACAGAAAGTACTGTGTTTGCTCAATATGTGTGGGGGCCCAACTGCCACACCCCAGGGGAAGCTTGGCCTCCCAGGTGAACAGCCCTGCTGCAGCCAGCGTTTTCCCTTGTAACTTGGGAAGTTCTCAGGCTTGAAGGGACAGAGGAAGGGAAAGATGGAAGGGAGAGAGGTCTGTTGCTTGTCACCTGCTAGCTGCACTGACATGGCTAGAACCACTGGGACATCTTGGTGAGCTGGAGAGTCATCCGAGCCACTGGTGACATCTGAGGCAAGAAGGCAAGTACAGCTGGACAGTGTCGTGATAGCCATGTAGAGCTCTCTCCCCTCCGGCCTCCCTCCCAGCCCCATCCTTCCCTGACTTCCACTGCTCTCTACACCCCATAACATCCATCTCTGTTCTTACTGCTCTGGCCAGACCTCAACCCAAGGCAATTATTTAGATTTAGAGCTTAGTTACTAAAATTTGCTGTTATAGAAAAAACTCTGGGAAAATGTCAGGTCACCTGTTTTAATCTTTCTTTAAAAGAAGACAGCAGATTCTGTCTCGGAAGCAACTTTGTGGGCCTGTGCCTTGTGCACCCATGATCCCAGGTAGGACCCTTTGCATTGCCTGCCCCTCTGTGCCACTACACTCACGGCCAGGGGCTGGGCACCTGTCCTAGCAGGCAGCACACCCCACCACTGCCATGGGGCAGCAACAACATTCCCACAGCTTTTATCCACCCATCCTTGTTCTATACCTGGATTCACACAAAATAAATTAAACCTTTTTCATCTGGAAGTCTTTCATTACTTTTTGAAGGCAATGATTCTACCTACCTCAGAACTCTCTTGTCTAGGCTCTTTCTTTGGCTGCAGAGAGCATGGCTTCAAGTCTACTTGTGCAACACGTGTTGATGCACTGTCTAGTCTGGGCAGGCTCCAAGTGCAGGTGAGAGACCCAGCAGGTGCAAGGCAGGTGAAGTCCAGTCAGCAGAGAGGACAGTGAGCCATGGCAGAGCATAGGACCTGCTAATCCAGGCCAACAGCCACGAGGAGGCCTAGGGGACAAGCTGGGGCAAGCTGTGGCAACTGAGGTGGGATAAGGAGGCTCTGGAAAAACAGGGCATATAAAGAAATAGAAGATTATTACTCAGCTATGGGAAAACTGGGGATATAATATGGACAAAGAGCATGAGGAGAGAAAAGCAAACCGAACTCATCAAGACCCATCAAACATACTACAAGTTAATTGTGGTCCAAATAGGATGGTAATGAAAACAGGATGCAGTGGCGCAGTTTTCCACGATCTGAGTGGTGAGGAGCAATATATAGAGCCAGGACTCAGCCCTGCCCTGGTGGCTGTGGTCAACCAGGAGTCTGCTGTGGCCCAGGCCCTGTGTTGGGGTCACTGGGATGGGGCCTGTGGCAAGAAGACATCCTGGGTCCCTTTCAGTTTTGTGTCATACACATGTGGCTGATGTGGCTGTGTCAACATGGACACTGGTTTAGAAGGAGCCGTTTGAGGGCAAAAATTCTGTTCTCTCCACCTTTATGCTCCCAAACCTGCTGCAGGCCTGGTTCAGGGGAATGGTGCTTTTAATCTGAAATGAATTGACCAGTTTCAAGAGAAAGCTGGGTTTTTGAGATGTCCAACCTGCCTAGATGGACTCATTCACTGGTCTTCAAATACAAGCATGCAACCAGGTGCAGGTTCATCTAATTTCTTGACCTGGTGAAAAAATGTAACACAAAACTCTTTCTGAAGTACATTTCCATAATATCTAGTATTTCTAAGTTCTAAGAAGATTTAAGCTGGTGTGGCACAATTTGCTCTTTGTGAAGTCCTGGGACTCACCAACTCTCTCTATGCGCAGAAATTGTATGGCAGTTCCCCAGAACTTGATTTCAAGCTCCTTTGACAACTGAACGTCACTTTTCACTCATGGTTATTCTCCCTACTCTTCTCTTCTCAAAGATTATTTTCCTTTTTTCTCCCTCTCTTTCCATCTTCCTTTATCTCTCTATTCAGTAAATACCTAGGTATCACCTTTGAGTCATTGTTCTAGATTCTAGGGATTCAAAATTGAAACAAAGAAACAGATTCTTGCCTTCAGGGTGCTCAGTTCTGGTGGTAGAAAGAGCATACTAGCTAGTAAGCAAGTTATGTGCCACCCCAGGAGTGAGCCCATTGCAGACTGTCACAGCAGGCACAAGGCAGGAAGTTGCCACTGCAAACAAGGGCTGGCTTTTCAAAAAGCGTAGTGAGGGCCACCCTGACCAACGGGACGTGGGAGGCCCAGAGGCATGTCTGAGAAAACAGAAGGCTCAGTGAGGCTGGAGTCAGCTGGGGGAACACACTAGCAGGTGAGGGTGGAGGGCCTTGGTCAATGGCACATGTATACACTGGCCCTGACTCTTAGTGGGAAGGAAAACCTTCAGAAGGCTTTCAGCATAGCCAACACTCTGACTGGCTCACAGGCTGCAGTGTTGAGCAGGCAGTAGGAGTTTACAGACCCCTCTCCCCAAGGAGTCTCTTTGTCCAAATATCACTACTAACATAGGGCATGATGGAGAGCAACGTGGAAAGAGCAGACTCTGGTGGCCTGAGGAGCACAGCAGTGAATTCAAGTTCATCTGAAGAAATATAAAGAGCCACTGAAGATTATTATGTGAATGTGTTTTCTGTTGCTCCCTCACTCTGCCTTAGGTAGGGTTAACTAACTGTGGTTCACATGGCTTGGTGATTACCATGGGCCAGGCAATGTTCTTGGTCAGTGTTTCAACTCATTTAATATCCATGATCACCCTAAAAGGCCTGCTCATTGCTCTGCTTACTTCTGGAGGTTTTGTAAACTCACCCAAGACTACACAGTGTGTGTGTGTGTGCAGCCAGCTGGCCAACCATGTGTCCAACATAAAGAACCAGCTCTTTCCTGTTAACTTCAGTACTCAGCACTGTGCAAACCATGTTGGATCTCTCTCCTGCCCCATGCACAGACCTCAGTCTACGTTACAGAATTAAGACATGGAAAGATGTTTGCCAAAAATTGGTTGGAAAATTGAGCTACAGATAGTATATACAATATGATCTCAATTAAAAAAAATAGATAATACGTACTTATAGGAAAAAGGATAGAAGGATAATACAGAAGACCTAACATTTTCAAAGATTTCCTAAAGTTCCTATAATGAATTTCATTTTAATACCAACTTAAACAACCCACAGTTCCAGCCTCAAGGACACATGGTTGGAGCAATGGGACAGAACTTTATCAGCACCATGGGGAGGGGCTGTGCACAGGGCCCTGGGAGACCAGGTGAGGTGCAGCCTGTGTGTGGGGCCAGCTGACTCCCCACAACACCCAATGTGCCCCATAGGATTTACCTGTGGATTCACAGGATTCACCAAATTGAACACTCACAAGGAAAAGGGCCTGTGGAGAAAGGTCTCTACCTGTAGGCTCTGCAGGAACTACATTTGGGGTTAGTTTAAGACATATACACACTCCATCCAAGTTTGTGGGGCAAGTGGGGGTGCAGCTTGTTGTGGTCAGTGCCCTCAATTTGGGACTCAACTCTTGAGAAATTTTAATCTCAGTTCTGGACAACTTTAGATAAGACACTTAGCCTTTTCAGGCCTTAGACTTTATAGGGCTGTATGTAGCGTTAAATAGGGGAGCCGGTAGGAAAATGTTCTCTATGTTAAAAGCCCAATAACATGTAAACAATTACTTGTCAAGTACTCACAAAGAGCTTACCATGTGCTCAGCTGTGTTGGGAAGTGTACAGATATCAACGCACTTATCCTTCATGCCCTCAGAGACACCAGTCCTCATCCTTGCTTTACTGATGGGAAAACAGGCACTGAGTGGTTCAGAGTCTTGCCCAAGACAGCACAGCCAGGAAGCTGTGTTCCTGTTCCTAGCCAGTGAATCCCGCTGGTTCTTTGCCATGAGGTGGGGAGATGACAAGGCGCCTCATCCTCCACTATCTGTGTCCCGTGTAGACGCCTGCGTTTTGCACACATCCTAGTGCTCTCCAGCCAGCTCGGCCCAGGAGCAGTGCTTTTCTTGTGCCACCTGGTGGCAGCAACTGGTCATGACACCTTCCTCTGTCCCTTTCCCGACCAAGGGAGAAAAGTGCGTTTGGGGGCTGGAAAAGCAAAGTCAAGCAGAAATTACTTTCATTTATTCTGGTAACCCTAGGAATACTAGCATTTTATTTTTCTAATTAATTTTTTCCAGAGTCTCACTCTGTTGCCAGAAAGCTGTCATGTCAGCCTAGCTCATAGCAACCTTGAATTCCTAGGCTCCAATTATCTACCCGCCTCAGTCCCCCAGAGTGTGGGGATTATACGTATGAGCCAACACCTATACTTGAGTTTTAATGGGGCCCAACTGGCACTCTTTCATTCCAAATCATTTATTGAGCATGTACTGTGGGACACATTTTCATTCATTCTACAAATATTTACTAGGCCTCTGATAAGGAGCCAAACAATGCCCTGGGCCAGCTGCCACCTACAGAGACCCATAGAAAGAAGGATAAAAATGAATATTCTGCTGCTTTCTAGTATCTCAGAGTACAGAAAAGGGAACAGACTGGCAGCTGACAACAGCCCAGTGTGGGCAAGTGGGGACCAGCAACCAGGGTAAAGTCCTAGGAAAAGAACAGGGGGTATGCTCTGGCAGAACAGGGAATCTCCAACATCCCAACAAGAGGGCAAAAGAAAGGGAGTGTCAGGAGGTTAAGGCAGTGATGGTAGAAAGATGATGTCTGTTTTCTGGTGGGACACCAGGATCTCACAGGCTGAGTAATTTATAAAGAAAAGAAGTTTATCCAGCTCACAGTGCTGGAGGATGGGAAGTCCAAGCATATGGTACAGGCGTCTGATGAGGGTTGTTCCATGGCGGAAGGGCATGTGAGCACACGAGACAGAAAAGTAAGCCAAACTCATCTTGTTTATGAAGAACTCACTTGCTGGATAACAGAGTGCAGAGCTTTCATGACCTACTCAATTCTTAAGGACTCAACACTTATATTGGTACAATAGCGATTAAATACCAACCTGAGTTTTGGAGCGGCCAGCAGATGGAGAGAGACCCGTGCTGTTTCCACGTGAGTCAAGGTAACTCTTTAAGGGGTGAGGGTCAGGGTGCTGGAAGAAGCTCAGGATTCGGAAAGACACAGCAGGAACCAAGAGTGGTAAGCATACAGGACAGAGCTCTCTATATACCTGGAGAGTTAGTGGCTGGTGTGGTTGTGCTTTTGCCCAGGAATAGTCAGCTGGTCACCTTTAGGGTTGTTGCTAAACTGTTGCGTGCTCCATGTGCACTTTATTTATTTATTTTTTATTAAATCATAGCTGTGTACATTAATGCAGTCATGGGGTACAGTGTGCTTCCATGTGCACTTTAAAAGAAACATATATTCTGCTATTGGAGAGAATGTTCTATAAACATCAAGCAGGTCCCTCTGGTTGAGAGTGCTGTCCAGTTCTACGTTCTTGCTGATCTGTCTGGCAGTTCCATCAAGTACTACAAGAGAGCGTTGAATCTATGTATTTCTCCTTTAAGTTCTGCCAATTTTACTTCATGAATTTTGAAGCTCAGTTGTTTGGCAAATTTAGGGTGGTTAGGTCTTCTCGGTAAACTGACACCTTTATTATTATGTAATGTCTCTTTTTGTTCCACAGAATGTAGAAAGGAGAACCCTAGAACATTTTCTTTGCTCTAAAGCCACTCACACCTTTAAAATATTTCAAAATGGCACATCTTTTTTTTTTTTTTTTTTTTTGCAGTTTTTGGCCAGGGCCAGGTTTGAACCCACCACCTCCAGTATATGGGGCTGGCGTTCTACTCCTCTGAACCACAGGAGCCACCCTGGCACACCTTTTTTTCATCCTTTAACTTTTAAACTATAGCACTATATTCAAGTGATCTACTTATAGACTACATTATAATTGGGTCATTTAAAAAATTCATTCTGACGATCTTTGTCTAATCTCATTTAGACAATTTATCAGTAATGTAATTATTGATGCCAGGATTTGGGCTTGCCATTTTGCTATTTTTCTTTGTTACTATTTTCTATTTCTTGCCTTTTGTGGGTCACTTAACCATTTTGTAACATTCCATTCTGTTTTACCTATAGTATTCTTACTTTCTCTCTTCCTAATAACAGTTGCTCTAGAGATCACCATACATATGCTTATCAGTCTACTAGTACCAGTTGTTTTACTATCTCAAGAGAAATTCAGAAATCTTAACACCATTTAAGTCCCTTTGACCTTCCCATTTATAATACGGGTGTCCCAAAAGTCACCTCTAAAGTCATCCCATATGAAGAAACAAGAAATTGTAGCTAGGGGTGGTGCCTGTGGCTCAAAGGAGTAAGGTGCCAGCCCCACATGCTGGAGGTGGCGGGTTCAAACCCAGCCCTGGCCAAAAACTAAAAAAAATAAATTGTAGCTAAATGTACTTTTATTTACAAAATATTCATGATAAAATTTTACCAAAAAATTTACAAAAATTCTCTATGTCTTGGCTACCTCTTTGTAAAATTTTCCAACGAACATTTCATAAATAAATGTACATTTAGCTACAATCTCCCATTTCCCTATGTATGGTGAGTTTAGGGGCAACTTTTGAGTACACCCTGTATAACTATCTCTATATACACTGAAAAACACATCAGATGATGCTATAATTTCTCCACGCAACTCTTAAACATTTGTAAACTCAATTTTTAAAACAGAGGAGGAGAGTGAGTAATCTATTATGGTTTCCCCAGTCACCTTTTTTGCTGTTCTTTCTCACTCTCAGTGTTTCAGGTTTCCTTCTGTAACCGTATCCTTTCTGTTTGAAGAACTTATTTTATTTATTTATTGCTTATTTTATTTTGGAAAATTAAGGACAGCTTAATTTCTCATAAAGGGCAGCAGCCTGCTGGGCAGCCATTCCAATGAGCTGGAAAGCAGAGCCCTGGACTTCCAGGCACATGGACTTCTGCAATTCGTGTTCTGATAAAAAAAATTCTTGTAGTTTTCCTTGATCTAAGACTACTTCACCTTCACTCCTCAAATATATTTTTGCTTGATAAAGAGTTCCACTTGATTATTTTCTTTCATTGCTTGAAAACTATGGCTATGGGGTGGCACCTGTAGCTCAAGCAGCTAAGGTGCCAGCCATATACACTAGAGCTGATGGGTTCGAATCCAGCCGGGGCTTGCCAAACAACAAAGACAACTACAACCAAGAAATAGCTGGGCACCTATAGACTTGGGAGGCTGAGGCAAGAGAATCGCTTAAGCCCAGGAGTTGGAGGTTGCTGTGAGCTGTGATGCCACAGCACTCTACCCAGGGCCATAGCTTGAGGCTCTGTCTCAAAAAAAAAAAAAAAAAAAAAAGATAGAAAGAAAAAAGAAAAACATGGTTGTGGCTATGACACAAGTGTTTCTGGTGAGATATCATGGTCTAAGCCACTCAGATTGTTTTCCTGTCAGTAACATATCATTTCTGTCTTCTAGATTTTTTCCTTTAGTTTTAAGAAATTTGATTGTGATGTATATGGGATAGATGGTGGGAGAGTTATCCTATTTAGGATATGCAGAGCTTTTTGAATATGTATTTTAAATTTGAATATGAACATATTTTGAATATGTATTTTAAAATACAATATCCTTAGCCATTACCAAATTTGGGAAATTTTCAGTCTTTATTTCTTCTAATCATTTTTCAACCCTGCCCCTTTTCTTTCTTCCTCTGGGGCTCCAGTGCACAGATTCCAGACCTTTGATTACTGTCCACAGGCCCACAAGCCTCTGTTTGAGGCTTTTCTTTTTTTTTTTGAGACAGAGCCTCAAGCTATTCCCCTGGGTAGAGTGCTGTGGCATCACAGCTCACAGCAACCTCCAACTCCTGGGCTTAAGCGAGTCTCCTGTCTCAGCCTCCCAAGTAGCTGGGACCACAGGTGCCCACCACAACACCTGGCTATTTTTTGGTTGCAGCCGTCATTGTTATTTGGTGGGCCTAGTCTGGATTCGAACCCACCACCTTGGTTGTATGTGGCTGGCACCTTAGCCACTTGAGCCACTGGCACTGAGCCCATCATTTGTATTTTAAATTCCCCTTCTGTCATTTCTGACATTTCTTTATAGATGAAATCCTCTGCTATAGCTACCTCATGGTCCCTTGAAGGGGTTGCTCTGGACTTGTATTTCATGTTGCCAGGATTTTTCTGCTGATTCTTCATGAGTGCTTTCTTGTATCTGTTTCCTTGCCCTAATTTTCCTTTCACTTCCTGTTACTCTTTAAGTTACTGTGCCTCTGGCCTAAAGTTTTAATGAGTCCTTTTGGTACAGGACCAGAAGGATGAGAAGATCGAAGAGCAAGAAGGGAAAAAAAGATTTAAAAAAGAAATAAAAAAGAGAAAGGAGGGGTGAGTAAAAGGAAATATTGACAAAAAAGAAAAAAGGCACCTAAAGAAGGAGATAGGAGTAATATAGATGTATAGTAGGGTACTTTGTCCCAACCTTAAAAACCCCCAACCTCTAGAGGTACTGGGTTGGGTGGTTCCCTTGAGGTCAACAGCTCTTTGCCAGCCTGATCAGACACAGTACCCCACCTCCACCAGGTAGAGAGGAAAGACAAAAATCCTATAAATCAAACTGAAACAAACAAACAAAAACCCATATGGGATAAAATTGGGGGAAAAACAAATAATAGGGGCAGAACCACTGGCAAAAATGAAATTCTAATTGTTAAAGAAGGCAAAATGGAAGATTGTATTTAAACTAGAATAATGGGGAAAAGAGAGAGAAAAGAACAAAAAGGAAAAAAAAAAGAAAAATGTCAAGGAAAAATGTTGAAATTAAGAAAACAAAACAAAAATCCCCAAACCAAAAAACCAAACAGTATATATATCTTGCTGAATATTGTCCAGGCAACAGGTGATCTTCTGCGGTATGAGATGTTAATCACAAAGTTAATACAGCTATACGAGATGAAGATTGGAGGCCTCTGCTGACTTCTCAAACTCTGCAGGCTTGGGAGACCAAATATCTCCTCAGCCCACTTGAAAGACACTCCAAACTGTGAACCTTGGCTAAGAAGAAGCTTTCCAAGAAAAGCACATATTGCTGGGATCTCTCCTGGCACATCTGCCTGCTTATCCAGAGTGCCAAAACCGGTCTCATTCTATGCCCCTGAGGGCCAAGGCTGTTAATCTGCCAAACACTTAGATCTCTGCTCTTCCCTAGCGTCTCAGTCTCTGCATTTGGGCAGCTCAGTCACTAGATTACTCACCCAAGGTCTCCTGGCTGATTCCTGCACTGCAACACACAGGGGCAGCTCCCCCATAGTGGCTGTGTGGGCAGCCCATAGCTGATATGAGCTCCTTTCCAGCTCAGCAGCTCAGTCCAGGGCCCCAGACAATGCCCAAAGTCATCTGCACACCTGCCCAAGATCTCTCAAGGCAGTTCAATAGTGCCCAAGTCCAAAAAAACCAAAAGGAAAAATGTTGAAATTAAGAAAACAAAACAAAAATCCCCAAACCAAAAAACCAAACAGTATATATATCTTGCTGAATATTATATCCCCCTTGCTGAATATTATATCCCCTTGCTGAATATATATCCTGCTTGCAGTCTTGCTGTTGCCGTCCCAACAAAAGCACCTACCACTTGCCTGTTTTCCACCGCTTTTTGTCCTCCTCATGGGGTCCAGAAGTCTCTCGCTGACTCCCTGTGTCACTAAAGGGAAGTTTCTGGGCAGAACCCACCAGCCAGAGATGCCTGGAGTCATCTCTCCCAAATCTCACTGCTCCCAGTTGCACAGAAGCTGTTCTTGGCTGCCATCTTGCTTGAGACAATCCACACTTTTTGAATAGGCTTAGAGTGGTGAAGTAACTTGTCCAGCCACCTGTCAATAAGAGTGAGAACCAGACCAAGAACCTGAGCCTTCCTTTCTGTTCCAGAGTTTTCCTACTCTGCTAGGAAAACTAAGCACCAAGATATAACTGTTCAAACTAAGAGTGGTTTGTGACTTAGACTGAGAAAGATAAATTCATTTAACTGAGCAGCTATCATCTATTACTGTTTACTACATTTTATAACACCATCTTACCTTACATTTTGAAACAGGGACTTTCAAGATACAGCAATGGGATATAGGCAGACACGACTTCCTCGAATCTGCCCCTGGACTGGGGATGTTTGTGACTGTTACAACATACAATGATGAGGTAAAATCTTCCTTTATATTATGCCACTAAAATTTTTCATTTGCTAAAAATTTCTGGGCAATGTAGCCCAAGAATTTTTAAAAGCTCTACAAAAGCACTCACTAACTAGCATTAGCAATTTTTTTTTTTTTTGAGATAGAGCCTCAAGCTGTCCCCCTGGGTAGAGTGCCATAGCAGTACAGCTCACAGCAACCTCCAACTCCTGGGCTCAAGCGAGTCTCTTGCCTCCGCCTCCCAAGTAGCTGGGACCACCGGCACCTGCCACAATGCCCGGCTATTTTTTTTTTTTTTTTTTTTTGGTTGCAGCCGTCATTGTTGTTTGGCGGGTCCAGGCTGGGGATTAGAACCCGCCACCTTAGGTGTACGTGGCTGGCGCCTTAGCCGGTTGAGCTATAGGCGCCGAGCCTTAAAAAAAAAAATCTTATACGAAGATTATTCTCAATAGTATTCAGAGGCTAAAGAAGCGGGAACTCAGCTAACACCCCCTTCCTTTCTCTTTCTGTCTACTAAGTTTGCCGACAGTCTCTCCCCCCCTTATTCTATCCAGTCTTCTGATTTCTCTGACATACTTTCTTCTCCCTGTTATCTAATCATAATATAGAAAGCTTAAATTTAATGTTTCTGTTATTCAAGTTTAAATTTTGGCGTAATCAATTCAATAGGTAATACCCAAGCCCGGTACCTAATTATACATAAGAGACAAAAGAAGCCCAGCCAGGATAAGAAGCAAGTTTCACCCCTTCCCTCCACGCCCCTCAATTTCCTTTCCAGAGGCAAGTGCTGTTGCCCCATCTCTTGTCAACTCTCTCAAATTCATTCCACACAAATGCAGTAGCACCTCATAGCTGACCAGCCCCTACAGTGCCAGCGGTTCTCAACCTGTGGGTGGCGACCCCCTTTGGGGGCTGATGACCCTTTCACAGGGGTCGCCTAAACACATCCTGCATATCAGATATTTACATTACGATCCATAACAGTAGCAAAATTACAGTTATGAAGTAGCAATGAAAATCATTTTATGGTTGGGGGTCATCACAACATGAGGAACTGTATTAAAGGGTCATGGCATTAGGAGGGTTGAGAACCACTGCCCTACACTGACCACCTCCTTGTACTGACCAAATTTCATAGACCAGACATGCACCACATGTACGTATCAGTACAGCAGGCCTAGCACCTGATGGCGACCTCCTCCATAGACTGACCAGTTGGTTACAGCCCCTTGGGAGGTCAACATACAAAGGTTCTGCCATATAACGATTGTTCTGTTTTCATCACAGTTACCATGTTTGGTGTCTGATCTGCAGCCTGCTTTTTTCACTTCAACTTTATTTTATTTTACTAATTATTTTATTTTATTTTATTTTTTGAGACAGAGTCTCACACTGGGTAGAGTGCTACAGCATCACAGCTCACAGCAACCTCAATCTCCTAGGCTGAAGTGATCCTCTTGCCTCAGGACAATAGCTGGGACTACAGGTGCCCACCACAACGCCTGCCTAATTTTTCTATTTTTAGTAGAGGCAAAGTCTGGCTCTTGCGCAGGCTGATCTCTAAGTCCTGAGCTCAGGCGATCCACCCACCTCAGCCTTCCAGAGTGCTGGGATTACAGTAGGACACCACCGGGCCTGGCCTCACTTCAACTTTCTTGTCAACTATTTCGTATCAACAAGACCAGTACACTGCACACCATGAGGGGCCACCCCAGGCCCCTGCTGTTGGCCACTTTGGACTGTTCCTCTTGGGTTTGTAGCAAGAACCTCAACTTGGAGGCCTTAATGTGTTCTGCTAAAATACCTGAGTGAATATCACTTACTTGATAAAACTTGAAAAATCTACTGAGCAAACGTGGTGTTTGGAGAAACGACAGGGGACAGCTGGCTGCCAGCCCGCTCTGTCCCCGCATCTCCATGAGGCCCAGCATTGTTCATATGGTAGGACCTCCCTTTCTGTCGCTGTATGAGACACTAGTCGGATGAGTGAGGAACAAAAGCCAACTATCACAAGGGACCAGTCTTACGTGAGTCGTCCTGAGCTGAGGAATCAGATGTGGAACTCAACAAAACACCACCATCTGTGTCCCAAGGCAGGAGGGGGTGGTCAGGGACCGACCCCACCAATGTTTCATTTTAGAATGTTTTGTCATGCCACGTAAACGCATACACAGCGCCTCACGCCCCCCATTGGGATGTGACAGTTAAAAGCAATGCATTTCGGATCTGTCAGTCAATTGGAAGCTTCTGGCAGCAACAGAAACTGCAGCGGGAACACCCTAAACCATCAGGTGTGTTTCAGACTCTTAAGAGAGATTAGCGGATTAACCGCAAATTCAAGAAAACGGGGTTTTTTTATTAGAAAGTTGACTGCATTCTCACATTTCCAAGTTCAGGAGTTGCATCCATCCCTCAAGGTTCCGTGGGACTCACCGAGCAACTCAACGAGCAAATCCAGGCTTTGCCTGCCCAGGCACTGCCCGTCTCCCTACAGCTGCCCACAAGGAGGGAGCCAGCGTGGCCCTGGGAGCTAAATCCCTCTGCCGTCCAAGATTTGTCACCTGACCGTCCAGAGGAAGAGATACCAAAGGGCTGGCTGGTCACTAAGTTAGGGCGGCTTCATTTCAAAGATCATGTCTGGTGGCGATGACATCTTTTTGAATCAGCCTAGACAAGCACTTTCTGTCTTTCCTGTTTTGTGCTTTTGTTATTGTTGTTGTTTTCTTTAGCTATGAACTCATCAGCGGGTTTAACAGTTAGAAACCTGGCTCAGCGCCCATGGCACAGTGGTTACGGTGCCAGCCACATACACCCATGCTGGTGGGTTCGAACCTGGCCCAGGCCACCTAAACAATGATGACAGCTGCAACAAAAAATAGCTGAGCGTTGTGGTGGGCACCTGTAGTCCCATTTACTTGGGAGGTTGAGGCAAGAGAATTGCTTAAGTCCAAGAGATGGGGGTTGCTGTGAGCTGTGATTCAATGGCACTCTACTGAGAGTGACATAGTGAGACTACGTCTCAAAGAAATAACAACAACAAAAACCAGTTAGAAACCTGAGATGTCCTTGTCACTCTACAACAGACCAGCGGCTGCCCAGGATCCTACTTGCCTTATAAGTGTACAGATCATCAGCAGGGAGATGGCGAAGGCTTTCCTCAGGAAGGGCCCGTTCTCCTTCTGTCGCTGGTGCATTTTCCCACCACATTTGTTACAGCAGCGGCACAGGCAGAAGAAGAACCCCGCCAGAGGCATGAGAGCGATGAAGAGCAGCCCCAGGACGATGCACACGATGATGCCGATCTCATAGTTCAAGATCTGTGATTCCAACAAAAGACACAGCACCTATGGTAGCATGAAATGGGAAGGAGACGGCCGGGCGGTGGCTCACACCTGTAATCCCAGGGCTCTGGGAGGCCGGGCGGGTGGACTACCTGAGCTCATGGGTTCGAGGCCAGCCTGAGCAAGAGTGAGACCCTGTCTCTAAATATAGCTGGGCATTGTGGTAGGCACCTGTAGTCCCAGCTACTTGGGAGGCTGTGGCTGGAGGATCACTTGAGCCCAAGAGTTTGAGGTTGCTGAGAGCTATGACCGAGGATGACAAAACTGAGACTTTGTCTCAAAAAAAAAAGAAAGAGAAAGAAAGAGAACATAGGATGTTTCCCAGCATACACGTTTCATTTTTCCACCTATTTGCCACTGAGTTGATTTTTTTTTTTTTTTTTTGGAGACAGAGTCTCATTCTGTTCCCCAGCTAGAGTGCTTTGGCCTCAGTCTAGCTCACAGCAACCTCAAACTCCTGGACTCCAGCAATTCTCCTGCCTCAGGCTCACAAGTAGCTGGGACTACAGGCACCCGCCATGACACCCGACTAAATCTCCTATTTTTAACAGAGACAGGGTCTTGCTCTTGCTCAGGCTGGTCTCAAACTCCTATCTCAAGCAATCTACTCACCTCGGCCTCCCAGAGTGCTGGGATTACAGGCGTGAGCCGCTGTGCCCGGCCCATGAGTTGACTCTTAATGTGTGTGTGTTCCCCCCCACCACCCCTATTGAGAAACTCCTTGAAACAGAGGAAACAGAGAATTTGGTTATTACAACAAAGGACCAAGCAGTTACTACTCCAGTCCAATGTCTAGATACAGTCACGTGACCTGCATTCATTCCAGGGTAAATGAAAGTCAGCACAACTGGATCAGAAAACTTGGTCTCATTTCAATTGGTGCGTGCACTTACTTTCTAAAGAATGGCAGAAGGTGACAGGTTGGCAGTTTGCGACTGAATGGACAAGCTAACTAACAACGGGTTCCAGAGGCACCCAGAGCAAAGGAAAGCAGAACTCAAGTCTGGGGCCCAGGAGCGGACGTGATGTCCTGAAGACAGAGCTGAAATAAGGGCTTCACATCCAACCAGGGCACTTCGAGTTCCTAATCTGCAAAGTGTTGCATATAACCTCATAAGCATATTGTGAAGAACAGTAATTAAATGACTGAATGTGCAAATGAGTCACGTGCCCAGAACGTAGCATATGATCAATAAATAGCAGTTAACTCCAGCGGGGAGCATGCAAAAGTATTAAGTACACGGCACCTACGTTCAGCCTTGGGGTTAAGATGCTAAAAAGAAACAAACAGTGGCTGAGTTTTGCTGTATTCATCAACTCTGTGCTTATGCTGAAGCCAACCCCCCCCCCCCGCATCCTGTGTCCATAAAGAGTCATTATTAGGTGACTCTTTAACTCTTTGAGGACTAATATCACTGATCCCAGCTCAGACATTCCAAACTCTTACAGACTTTTCTATCATTTTTCAGCCACTATTATAAATTATTTACTACTTTAAAGAAGTTTGAAGTCCTTCCTGAAACCCCAAAGACATTGAACTCAAGCCCAGGTGAGAAGGCACAGGGGAATGTTTTCAATACGTTAATTTTAGGTCCAAATGCACATTGGACATACTCTACACAACCTTTCCAATGTTACTGGGTAAATATCAGGCACTATCAGGTACAAGACACGTCATTTCCAGGGTTCACCAGTAGGTGGACGTCTACCCACGGTCTGGCAGTATCTAAAGATCTTGAAGGGCTTTGTAGATTATACCAAAGACCAAGATTTAAGTGCTCAGGGCTGTGTTGCTTAGGAAATTAAAGATTAAATCAAAAACAAAGATGAAACGAGAAACTTAAAAACCATGACAGCAACGACAACAGTGAGGAACAAGAAGGCTGCTCACTGGCATTAGACAGAGAGCAGCTTGCAACAGGAGACAAGGGCTTTACCTGCAGAATCAAGAGTATATTTTCTGGCTGCAGAGGTCAAGGCAGGTGAAGCGTTTGCATGTGGCAGAGGCAGCATGCATCAAGAAAACAGACAGAAAAAGGCATGTGAGTGATCAAACACAAGCAGGACATTAATATCTTACGCAGAGAAAACTGAGGGAAGAGGCTAGACATAGGACTTGGGCTAGTTCCTTGGCGAGCAGGATTTTCCTCATCTGTAATAACAGAGGAACTCCCCCCCTTGAAGGGCTGCTCCTGAGAGGATTGGGGACAATCTAAGCTCCTAATCCAGTGCATGGGACATGGCAGACGAGAAATGGTGACTTTTCTTTTTTTTTTTTTCTTTCTCAGAGATAGAGTCTCACTCCCTTGCCCTGGGTAGAAGGCAGGCAACCTCAAACTCTTGGGGCTCAAGCAATCTTCCTGCCTCAGCCTGCCAAGTAGCTGGGACTATAGGCACCTGCTACCACACCTAGCTAGTTTTTCTAATTTTAGTACAGACGGGGGTCTCGCTCTTGGTCAGGCTGGTCATGAGCTCCTGAGCTCAAGCGATCCACCAGCCCGGCTCTGCAGAGTGCTAGGGTTACAAGCCTGTGCCCAGCTAGAAATGGTGACTCTTTATTATTAGAGAGGGAGAGGGCACCGTTTGAGAACATGCTTCACACAGCAGTGAAGAAGTTTTGTGCCCTGAGAGCTCTCACATAGACTAAGGTGGTGTTTCTTATTTGTCAGTTCCACTGACGAAGTCTTTCCTGATTTTCCGAGCGCGAGGACACTCATCCCCTGCTCAGCCTTCACAGCCTTTTGTCAGAGCTGCCGTGCCCGTCCTGTGTCCCAGGTACCGCTGTCAGGGTCTGCCCGGGCTGCCACACCAAGTCCTGCAGACTGGGCGGCTTCAGCAGACATTGATTTTTCTCAGTTTTGGAGGTTGGAAATTCAAGTTCAAGATGTCACTGGGGTGGTGTCTCACATGGCTTCTCTCCTTGGCACCTCCCTGCTGTGTCTCCACGTGGTCTTCCCTGGAGATTGGCTGTGTCCTAGTTTCCTTCTTTTTTTTTTTTTTGGAGACGGAGCCTCAAGCTATCTCCCTGGGTAGAGTGCCATGGCATCACGCTCACAGCAACCTCCAACTCCTAGGCTCAAGTGAGTCTCCTGCCTCAGCCTCCCAAGTAGCTGGGACTACAGGCACCCACCACAACGCCTGGCCATTTTTTGGTTGCAGCCATCATTGTTGTTTGGCGGGCCGGGCTGGGGATTTGAACCCGCCACCTTAGGTGTATGTGGCTGGCACCTTAGCCG
>CAUYTI010082820.1:0-48957 GCA_963575145.1 Galago senegalensis
TCTTAAAGAAAAGTTGTAGTGCCTTGTACATATTGTACTCTGAGAGTTCAGATGATAGTATGCATTTTAGAATAAAATGATTACGGGGAAGAATAGAAAATTTAATATCTTCCACATTCTCAGGAACACAAAGCAATTAACTGCTCCTTATTTCAAAACAAGTTATTAAAATAAAGCAATCCTCTGAAAAACACAAAGGAATAAAATTTGATGGCCATACCATTTTAGTTATTTAAGGATAGTAGAATTATGCTATATCTGGCCCATTTTTAAATACCGGTTGCCTAATTACCAAATAGGTCACTATTCTATTCTCCATTTTAACACTCATGGATGTGCTGCTTGCTCATACAGCGTGGTACTTCATAGTGGTCGCGCCCAAATATGCACAAATACCATGACTATGAATCCGCAGAAACAGCTATAATTTGCAGTATTTCCTCTCTGATTATATTGTCTTTACTATTTGAATAACAAACAAGACTAATTTTGTCTCAAAACTTACCTTAAATTCAATCTGCTTCTATTACCTATTGCTAGATTAAGAAAAGAAAACGCTCTGAAGTGTCGCGGCTTGAAACATTATTTCAGTCAAGTAGCTGCAGCTGACCCGGCCTCTGTGAGGACAGCTCATCCCCACTCTATTTGGCATCAGAGGCTCGAAGGCTCAGGGTTGAAATCTAATATTAGAGACTCACTAACACATGTGTCTGGTACTTGAACATGTTTATCAGCTGAGAAGACCACCAGAAAAGCTAAAGTTGTCCTTCATATACGGATTCTTCAGAGGAGGGTAACTGAGCTCCCTGGATTATCTCAGAGTTGGTTGACTCAGGTGTGTTGTCTCTGGAGTCTCAAATCATCACTTCTGTTGCATTCTGTTCACAAACCTTACTGAGTTTAGCTCATATTCCCAGGGAGGGGTGTTAGATTTCACGCCCATTGACTAATGTACTGATAATAATCACTAAGCTTGATTGTGTTCATTGCCCTAATGCTACCCCTTCTCCTTTCCCTCCCTCCCTGCTTTTTGCTTGATCAGTCAGCTAGTAGAAGGACAATTTTTCTTGTTCTAATAACTTGGAGTGAGTAGAAAGTGTTTCCTGGGGAAGTGCCCGTAGCACTATCTGTTGCCCCAGTGATAAAGCTACATCTTATCAGTGGCTCTACTCAGTTGCAGAAGACCATTATAGCACTTTTGGAAAGCTCAGTGTTTTTTCCCTTTGTCTTTGGTGTCTGAGTTATATATTTATTGCAAACAAAGGTGTACATCATATTCACTGCAAAAAAAGGAGGATTAAAAGAATTAAGTTTAATAATAATACTCCCAAATTTGTAAATACAATCAATCTGTCAAAGATTGTAAGTTGGTCTTTATTTTGCACTTTTAAAAATGGTTTACATAAATGCCTTTCGAGGTTGATGATGAAATTATTTTGATGCTGAAGTCATTTTCACTGGAATGTTTCACACTGGTAATTTTCGCTGTCCCTTGTCACCTATAGCTATAGCAAAAGGCTGCTTCCACGTAAATGAATGAGCAGAGGAATCATAAAAGATTTATTTCTGGTGCCCCATTTTTCTTATTTATATCTAACATTCTGCCCATTTGCCATGAGCTTCCCCACATTTCAAAAACAGCTAGTCATCTTTGAGAACAAATTGCGCTATTTACTTCTTTCCTCAAAGAAAACAAATGGTTTAGCGGGTGAGATGTCCACAACACTAGGAACGCCTGTGCCCTGTATTCCCAGCAGAAGGAGCAGATCTTCTGTAAGTAACTCCCAGCACAGTCATGCCAAGACTCAGAACTGCACGGGGTTATAGATTTGTTCTTTATATAACTTTAAAGCCCTTCAAAAGAAAAATTAACAGATACTGCTATGCAGATATATAGGCTCACAACAAAGGCATGGAAACAGATTATTCATAACAACCGAAGTGTGCTGTTATAGTTCCATAATTTAGTACACACAGACACACAAAAAATACTGACTTTCAACTTCAATGACAGAAAATACTCTAAGTTATATTAATACAGTTAAATGATAACAGAAGGAAAAGAATTTTCTTTTTAATAGAAATTGAAGTGCATTGATTATAAAGATCAATAAGTTATTACGATGTAGTATTTATTATTTCAGCCTCAACTGTACTTCGATGTTACTACAAGAGATGCAACAATTTTAAGTTATATGTTTATCATAACACTCATTGTTTGTAGTATAGAAAACGAAGTACATTAGAACATGTTTTTTCCCTGCGCTGTTTTATAACACACATTTTATTCTAGCGTAACATAACTGCATGTTAATAACTGGAAGGCAAACAGGTGACAAAATGTGTCTGCTTCTGAGTTTACTTTGTCTGTGTCTTATTCTATTCACATATGGTGAAAGAGATTTTATAAAGCAAAGCATATACTTCCACATAAAACTTTTCCATAAACATTAATTCACTTTTTATAATATGCTACTGCCTTTTATAAATATTTTTCAAACAAATCATCATATTAAAACATAAAAAGAAAAGATAAATAAAATATAAATGTAAAACAAATTATAATATTGAAACATAAAAAGAAAACTAGATTCTAATGGAATTATACTACATGGCAGACTTACATGACATAAATTTTACATATTCTTAAAAACTTAATTGGCACAGGTATTTTTTATGATACACATTTTTATTCTTATTACACAGATGAAAAGATTGGCATCGATAGAGGTTAACCAAGTTCTTCTTCTCCCTTGCCCATACCCCCCCACTAAAAGTAGAGAAACAATTATTCCCAGCTAATTAATTTAGTTCATGACTTGGTGCAGTTAAAAGGCAAAATGATTTCTGGTGTAAAATTTGGAAATCCCTAACATACCCTGGCTTCTGACACCAAGTACAAATTTGGGGATACCAAGACTATCCTTAAGTTCAATAATTTACTAGGACTCAGAACTCCAGAAAGCTATTTTATTCACAGCTAGAGATTATCTTAGTGAAAAGATACAGATTAAAATTGGCAGGAGATAGAGGGACATAGGGCAGCCTCCCTGAGACAGGAAGGTACAAACCTCTCAGTTGTGTTCTCCAAGCAGAGCTTAGACAGTGCACTATCTCTGCTGAACTGAGCTACAGTGGTATGTGGGTATGGTGGGTGGTTGCCAACCACCGCACCTAAGGCTTGGTGCCCGGAGTTTGCATCATGGCTTGGTCATATAGACATGGCTGGCCACCCACATGGCTGCTTTACTCTCCAACCACTAGACTGACACTGAGTAGTCCAAGGTCTCCCAAGTAAACTACGTTTCATCATAGGTTACCATGCATGGCCAGATGCCACCCAGTAAACAAAGGGACTCTTAGCAGATGGGACTTTCCCGGGGCTTTGAGATTTCCTCCCAGGAGCTTAGGGCAAAGGCCACAACTCTGTTTGATCAAGGTTTATATTTAACTGCACAGATGTCCTGATGCAACAAGTAAGGGGTAGAAAGCATATTCTTGAGAAATATCTCAATTATTCTGCGGCAAAAAAGCATTACATGTGTGATAAACTTTGTATGTTAAGTGTGAATTAGAAGATGATTTTCTTCATGGTCCTTCTCAATTTTCAAAAAATTGTTTCTTAAATTCTAGTGCTTAAGGGAAATAACTTAAACTCTATAAAATAATTTAAAACAGTTTAATCAGAGCCAAATGTATACAACCATGGGGTAGAGAGCCAGCCCGAGAGGCCTTGGGCCAGTGTCCCACTTTGGTTGTGTGAGAGTCTGATTTCGTATTATACATTTTAGAAAGATGAGAATTCCATATAAGATCACAGATCAAAACATGGAATGTGTACAATGGTTTGGACAGAAAAGGCAGGACAGCATGAAGTGGGGACTTACAGATTATAGATGGGCGTAAAGGTTTTTTGATTGTAATCAAAAGAAATGAAGGGTTAAAGAAATAAAGCTTTATCTAATAGCATGGACTGTTTAAAGGTAAGGAAATCTATTAAGAGAGGGCCACTAGATATTTACTGAAATTCAAGTGATCTCATAAGTAAATTGATGGCCTGCAGGTAGGTTTAAGCTTTGGCTTACATGGACTTAGGCCTATTAATGATTTTGGTATCTTATTTTTACAAAGAATTACTACAAAATGGAGGGGCCATCATTAGGTGTATTAGTGCAGTCTGGTGTCGCTCCAAGTAGTCACGGAAAACAGCCAGAAAATTAAGGTTTATTACCTATTAACAGCTTGTGTAGCAGCAGGGCCCTGCCCAAGTGACTACAGACCTGTGGAAAGCGCAACTTTGAGGTTTTATGCACAACGTGGTTTCAAGGAAGCTGACTGTCTCCTAAGATATCACAGTGCCAGGCAGCTGCCTGGGTGCTCAGTTCCTAGAATGTTCTTGGTCAAAAAATGACCAGAAACCCCAGTGTAAGGCAAGGGTGAGAAACGTTTATTGAGAAAGAGAAAAATTGTTTTACGGAGTAAGAGCAAGGTTTCCAGAGCAAGATATAAAGATATATTTCTCATAAACAGCAAAAAGCCCCCATGGGTGTGGCCAAGAAAAGGCAAGGAGGCAAAGCTTGTGGCCAGGGGTTATCTCTCTCTCTCTCTCTTTATTTCTTGAGACAGAGTCTAACTCTGTGGCATCACAGCTCACAACAACCTCAGACTCTTGGGCTCCAGTGATTCTTTTGCTTCAGCCTCCCAAGTAGCTGGGACTACAGGCGCCCATCACAGCAGAACACCCTGATATTTTTAGAGATGTTCTTATTCAAGGTGGTCTAGATCCTGTGAGCTCAGGCAATTCACCTGCGTTGGCCTCCCAGAGTGCCAGGATTATAGGTGTGAGCCACCATGACTGGCTGCTGGGGTTCTTTTTTGTAGTCCTGGGTGGAGCCGACATCATTTAGAGGTCACTTTGGAGCCAGTCTTCCTGCCCATGTGAACCTCCCATGAGCCTGTCTGAGAGCCCATAGGGGAGTATGGGCCCCAGTGTAGATTTAGCTAATGACGTGATCATGTCTTAAGGCTGTTCTAGGTCACTTTTAAGACTATTGCACCTGTTCCGAGGCTAGAGAGATCTTTGACATCCTTTTGCAGTTGGTGTGCTAGGTTCTGAATGATAGATGGGGAGGGTGATCCCTCCTCCCCATGTATGAGTGTGGGACAGAATTAAGGTGGGTGGCACCAAGAAATAGCCAGGGGGCCCCACTTTATCCTCCTTTCCCAGGACAGCTGCTCCTAACTACCTTCCTAACAGGTGTGTCTGGTCTACCTTCTACCCATGGACAGCAAATGTTTTTCTGGGATCCCTTTGGCCAAGAGGGTTTCTATTCCATAGGCTGAGGGCTCAGGATTTTATCTTAGTTCACCATAGTCTATCCTCAATTATATAGCAGAAGAAAGAATTTGCATGAATCCCACTATAAAACTACTTAACAGTCCCTAACTTTATCAAAAAGTGAAGAACAATATACACCTTGAGGTAACAAAGATCTTATCAACACTGGAGCCGCTTGTGAAATTTCTGCGTTCTCAGATATAGAGAATGCAGAAAATCAGGTGCTGCTGTGACTTTCAGATGATTATTCTGCACTGAGACTTACATTCAAGAAGTAGATTCGGGGTAGTGCCTGTGGCTCAAAGGAGTAGGATGCCAGCCCCATATACCAGAGGTGGTGGGTTCAAACCCAGCCCTGGGCTAAAACCTACAAAAAAAAAAAAAAAAGACAAAGTAGATTTGAATAAAGTTCCTATGTATTCTTTCAGGTTCATAAGCCCAAGTTTCTCCAAACTGAGAGTTAGTTTTACATAAAAATGAGTTAATATCTTAGTTTAATTCATATTGATGGGTGAGTGAGTTTTATTAGAACTAATAAGTATAAAAAAATTCCCCATGACATTCTGAAACAAGGTTTTTCAGATGCATTTTTAGTTACAAGATCAAATTTAGAATACAGTCCCTACTGACTCACCTGTCTTATCCCACAAAAATATTATGCCAGCAAAAAATACACACTGAACCATTACTGTGGATCCATGTGTGAGTTTCAAATAGGATGAACACTGCATGTTACATATCTGGTTATACAGAATGTATTTTGGCTAATGAACCCACAGAAGTACGGGTTTTAGAGAAAATAAAGAGAGCTTCCTACATAAAATCACATAACAAATGGGTAGTGCCTGTGGCTCAAAGGAGTAGGGTGGTGCTGGCCCCATATACTGGGAGTGGTGGGTTCAAACACGGCCCTGGCTGAAAAAAAAAAAGCACATAACAAATGCTCCTTTCAAATGCTTTAGTAAAGAATCAAGAAATAGGCTCGGCACCTGTGGCTCAAGAGGCTAAGGCGCCAGCTACATACACCTAAGGTGGCAGGTTCAAATCCAGCCCAGGCCCACCAAACAACAATGATGGCTGCAACCAAAAAATAGCCGGGTCGTTGTGGCGGGCACCTGTGGTCCCAGCTACTTGGGAGGCGGAGGCAGGAGACTTGCTTGAGTCCAGGAGTTGGAGGTTGCTATGAGCTGTGATGCCATGGCACTCTACCCAGGGGGATAGCTTGAGACTTTGTCTCAAAAAAAAAAAAATCAAGAAATAGTGTCATTAAAATTATGCTTTATTTGCTTTTTAGTGCTGCTATCTCTTCTTGTTAAATGATTATTATTTAAACCAATGTTCAGTGAACTGTTAAGTGAAGTTGTCGATTGTTATCATATGCATGTACCCCGTGCATGATTTCCATCAGAAAGTGTCTTTTGGTGGTGTCCCTATTTTTAAACCCAACTAGTTTTTTTTTTTTTTAATGCTTATCTCCTTTCCTATTTCTCAGAAATAAAAAATGTTATATTCTTATTTATTTGAATTGTGAAAAGAGCAATTATTGGGGGGATAAGAGTGCTGGGGAGTTTCCTACACTGAATGGAGATAAAGCTCACTGTTACCAATGTCAGATTACATCAAGTTACTCAGCATCAGACTGTTTAAACAGATAATAGATCTTGATTCATTTTGACATACATGTCTAGCCCGAGTATAATCTGCAATGTGCTTCATTCCTCCTCTCCAATTTAACGGAACACCTTGCTTCCTTGGGAGCGTTCACGTACGTTTCATGTGGTTTTCCAGATATGCTGTACTGGAAAGTTTTATGCCTTGTAAAACTATGACACGAGCTATTGAGTTTACTATAGAAGACGTGACTACATGAGGGACGTTTGTTATTTACTGAAGAGGAGGGGAAAGTGTTTCTCCTTTATCAGAAACACTTCAACCTGCATAATAATTTTAAGCTTCATACCCTAACATAATTAGTCATATTTTAATTTTATTAGAAAATTAATATAATTGGAATAAAAGACTTTATAGACTAGACCTGTGTCCAAATATTTCCAGTAAGAAAAAAATATTTCATGTAAAGAAAAAAGATATTTTATGCTTTCAAGGTCAAACATTCGTTTTCTACCTAATGACAGTGGGACAAGCTTCTGAGTGAAATGAAGTCTTCAGGTCTATAGAGGTAGATTAGGAAGAACAGTTACACACAATTCAGGGTTGCATAAACAGTTCTGTCTAAAATTATTATCACATTGCACCATCAAAATTGCTGGCACTCAACTATTCTTAACTTTAAATCATAAAAACTTACAAGAGTATAGCAAGAACTCCCATATCTCCTTTGCCAAGATTCACCAATTTTTAATATCTCATCACTTTTGTTTTATCCTTCTTTCACTTGAATATATACCAGATTCGAGATGGATAAAAGATGTAAATCTAAGGCATGTTTCAGTGAAAATCCTCCAAGAAAGTGTGGGGGAAACACTTGAAGCTATTGGCCTTGGGAAAGACTTTATGAATGAGACTCCAGTGGCAATTGCAATAACAACAAAAATAAACAAATGGGACATCATTAAACTGAAAGCTTCTGTACAGCTAAGGTTATGACAACCAAAGCTAGTGGACAACCTCCACAATGGGAAAGGTTATTCGCATACTTTGAATTGGACAAGAGCTTTATAACCAGGATGTACCAAGAACTCAAATTAATCAACACTATATTCTTATTCTATAAGTATTTTTTATGTTTAATTATTATTTTTTAAATTTTCAAACATTTTGCTGAAGATTAAGACACAAACATACTCACCAGCCAAAGTCTAGGCAGGGTCAGGACCATCAACGTCACTGTCTCCCACCTCCACATCTTGTCCCAGCGGAAGGTCTGTGGGGAGCTGTCTTCACTTGTGATCACAGTGTCACCTTATGGATACCTCTTGAAGGACATCCCTGAAGCTGCTTTATAGTTAATATTGTTCAGTAATTAGAAGGAGCACATTCTAAAATAATAATTAAAAAGTGAGGTATAGTAAATACCCAAACCAGTAACATATCCTTTACTACCATTATCAAGTATTAATGTACCATAGCTAGTTGCGAGTGTTGCGTTTTTATATCCCTGCCATGGCATTGAGTTTCTTTGCACCAGCATCACCACAAACACCTGAGTAATATGTTCAGATGGTCAGGATGTCACTAGACAATAAGAATTTTTCAGCTTTGCTCTAATCCTATGGGACCCCATCCTATGTGGGGCTCTTACTGACCTAAACATCGGTATGTACAATCCTATGGGACCCCATCATATGTGGGGCTCTTACTGACCTAAACATCGGTGTGTACACATGACCACATTAACTCATTTATTCCTGGCAGGAAATAACACAGGCGCTATTAAAACTATCATTTTACAGGGGAAAAAGAAAAGAAACTGAGACTCAGAGATAAAATGTGGCCTGCTTCATAGCCAGTGGTAGTAAAATTAGTTTTCAAACACAGGCAGTCTGACTCTGGGCTCCTTGAAAGCTTCCACTGGCCCTGAACACCTGCCTTGCTTTCAAATTACTGCAGCCAAAAGTCAGTAAGAAAATTACGACAGAGATGTAGTTCCTACTCAAGAAAACAAATGCCTTTCACGAATGCCAATATGATTTTATAATATAAGAAATTTGGTAAGATACAGTATATACCATAATTTGAAAACTGCAAATTTTATTTTGAGTTGTGAAACAGATACCTTTTTAAATTTCAAACTTGAAATTTCAAAATGAAGCACTCCAAGAGAAAAATTACTCGTGTGTACAAAGACGAAAAGCAATTAGGGTAAGTTAAATAATGGCCACAAGGAATTTAAAATGCAATTCTTAGTGTTGGTGGGGATATCTCGGAGCCTCTCAGTCATAAATACACGCACCAAAAACACTTAGTATCAGAAGTGCAGAGGGAAGCATAGCATCTTTGATAAAAAATGATCAGGAGCTATGGAGGCGTCATGGCTTACACAGAATTTCCAGAGAGTTCTTGAATTTTTAAAACTGTTTATAAATTGGAACTAAAAGGTTTAAAGCCCGTATGCTCTTAGTATTCCACTGAGGCTGTGGGTGCATTAAATAATGAATTGGAAGTTGGTAGGAACCACTTTGTGCCAATTGAGAAGCATATAGCACATTTAATTAAATTAAGTAATCTCTATTTAGACGAAAATAAATCATTTTAGTGCTGACTGTTTTTAATGATTCGGGATGTCAGTCAACAGGAAGAGAGGAAGCTGATGGAGTGCTCAGAGCTCCATTTATGAGGCTTTTATAGGAAAGCACTAATGGGATTTTTCTTGCCAGAGAAATGCCGTATTTTATTAATAAATAATTCTGAAACACTCTAATAATTAACAAGTGACCCCCCAGTACGGAAAGAAAACCAAAAGGGGGAAAAAGCGTTTTTGAAAGGACAGAAAGTTTTAGGTCATTTTAAAAATTATAGTTATTGTATGTAGAGTTGGGTAAATGTCTGTAAGAACACGAATAGGAACCAGAAAAGACCTTTACTAACTTCTCTCCTTTTGTGAAAGGACCCTGCTCAGAGTTCAAGAGTTCTGCTTGGCACGGCTCTCTGTAGAGCCCGGAGACTGTCGACTTGCTCACGTTCAGAAACCTTAAGAGACATCAGACAGATCCATAGATCATACTTCACAATTTTTCCATAAAACTGATGTTACATCTAATCATTTATCTTTTAAAAATTATTTGGCAATTTAAATTGGTCGTGGTTTTTCAGCACTACTTGTATATAATTGGAAATTCTTGAGATTGAAATAATCTAACAAAATAATTGTTGTTCTTTATAGTATGATTTTTATGAATACTGTAGCACAAATGCACTAAGGGAGTTGGTACTCTGCTCACTTCGGTAGAAAGTTAACATTCATGTTGTGGCTGGTTGCACTGTTATGTTTTATTTTAGAGATAATAATTTGTTCTTCAGATCTTAAATACTGTAGGCCTCTAATAAATGCGGCCTACCTAGGTTTAGGTGCCGGGTTTACACCTGGTATACTAAATTTCCCCTTAGTCAGCAGAGGTCTTGAAACCAGGGACAGTGCCAAGTGCCCCTTCAGTAATCTTTGGCATGCAATGCTCTGCTTACAAGAGCACCCAACACATGTGTAAACTAGTAAGATGTTTGGTTTTCTGTGGTCCTGAGGAGCCCTATGGAAGCCACCCCTTCTTCTTCTTTTTTTTTATTAAATCATAAACACATAGATCATGTATACATGAATGCATTTATGGGGTATAATGTGCTCATTTCACATAGAATTAGGAACACTTACATCACACTAGTTAATATATGCCTCATCTCATTTACTTAATTATTGTGTTAAGACATTTTACTCTATACCAATAGATCCAACCTGTACCCTTGCATTACGTACCGTGGGTGTTCTGCAACTCCGTGTCTCCTCTCCTCCCTTCCCAGGTGGATCTGGGTCTTCGTCTGCACCTGGCACTGTGGTCTTGCTCCGCCTTCGCCCTCCTGTTGGGTGCAGAGGGCATCAGGGTTTCCACTTCCATTTCCCTGTTGGCTCTCGGAGTTCAGTAGTTTTTCAAATGTTGATGGGACAACATTTGAACATCCTCTGCTGCCTGTTGCTGTGTTATGTTGACTGTTGTTTCTTTCATGATTAGAAAAGTCATTTATACATTCTGGACACTAGTTCTTTGTCACATGTAATTAGTGAAACACTCCATGGCTGTTCTCAGCTTCTTTAATTTCCATATGATTTTAGAATTAACTAATCAATTTTTCTTTTAAAAACACTATTGAAATTTTATTTTTTAATTTATTTATTTTTGAGGGGGTAACTGGAGATCACAGCTAAACTGTTGTTAGACCCATTTATTTCATTTTTCTTGAATTAATCTTGATAATATTTTGAAATAATATTCTAATTTTTTGCATAGGGATCTTGAACATAGTTCATTCCCCACCCCACCCCCGCAGGAAGTTTATATATGTTAATGCTTTGGTAGATGCTTTCTTATTTAAATTTTTTTTGGATCTTTGTTTCTTGATTCTTTATTGAAGTATAATTTAGATCTATACAGCAATAATGTATGCAACAAACTTGCTAAAATTACTAATCAACTATAATAGTTTATAAAATGCTTTAAATTTTATAGAAATAGCTGATTTCTTCTGCAAATCATAAAGTGTTGGTTTTTTTTTTCGCAGTTTCTCAACTTGTTTACTTTTGTGGGAGGGACTTGAAAAAAAGATACTGGTCTCTCAGTATAGTCTGGAGATTAACTTAGGCATGCTTTGGTATTCTTATTCTTCCTTGCTAAATTTAATCTACATTGCTCAACTTTCACAATACTCCCTCAGAAACTTCCTTTAACATCTTTTCTCCTAGACATTCTCTTTTGGATGCAGAGTGGGAACAATCAGTGCACATATGGAAGTAAATCTGAATGAAAATCAAGCTGGGAGTAGGGGGTGAAGGGGATGGGTGAGTCCATGCCTGTTGGGTGCGGTGCCCACGGTCAGGGGACAGGGGATGGGTGAGTCCACGCCTCTTGGGTACGGTGCCCACGGTCCGGGGACAGGGGATGGGTGAGTCCACACCTGTTGGGTACGGTACCCACTGTCTGGGTAAAGGGCACGCTTAAAACTTTGACTCACTCTATACAAAAACAAAGCATGTAAACAAAACGTGTGTGCCCCCAAATATTCTGGATTTAAAAAATAAAAATAATAATCTTAGGTATCTATTCAAAAAAGATGTGTAAGCAGTATGAACTACTTGATTCATTAACTGATTACTTCTTCTAGAAGCAGAGAATATGAAAATGATGCTTAAGTTCTCCTTCAGAAGCATTCCCATCTGGCCTGTTTGCACAGTTTATATTAAAACTAGTGAACAAAATTCTGAAACAGCACATGGTAGTCCCAATCAAATAAACCCATCTAAGAGAAACTCAGTTTTAAATAAATTACCTGTCTCTCCTAAAAAAGAACAAGCACTAATGTACGAAATGGCCTACCACATTAAGTGTAGATTTTAATATAGACAGTAATAATCGAAATCCTGATACAAAGAGACTGCAAAGCATCACTAATGAAAAGATAGAATTACATAGTTCAAATATCAATGATCCTAAAGGGGGCAGGGATGAGACTTAAAGGAACAATGGGTAGGACAAATATAAAACAAACAGTGAGATTAAAAAACTTATTGGCAACAACAACAATATGTTAAATGAAATGTGCTTCACATTGGAAAACAAAGCACTGTTTCTCCTAATTGTTAAGCCCATTTAGAAGTGTGTGACGTCTCTGGTTAGTTATGGAAGGATAGTAAACTCAGAAACACAGAAGTTAGCTGAAGTCCAGCACTGTGAGGTTCTCCAAAGAAGCAGCAATAAGACTGAAGAACCTGGAAGACTAGCAAGAAAATCAGGATAATATAGTGTGACCTTTGTTATAAATCAGGTGACCATATAAACGTAGGACGTTTCTGACCTTCTCTTCCTCTGTGTTAATTGTCTAGCCACGTGCTAATACTCATATGTTACTCTACTAATGACGTAGCTATGTGAGCTTGGATGTTTAGTAGCACAAGACTAAGTTTATTCTTATTTTGAACCATTGCTTTCCCATAAAAATGTTTAAATTAACTTGTCGTTTTCCACACTCTCAAAAACAAGAAACCTATTGGAATTTTGCTTAGGATTGCTCCGAACATGTCAATCATTTGAGGAACAATTATATCTTTACAACATTAAGGCTTTCAACCCATGAAATCAATACATCATTTCATTCATTTGTCTTCAATTATTCTCAATAATGTTTTGTAAAGTTTAGAGTAAAAGCTTTGCACATCATTTATAGATTCTCTGTGATATTATTAATTTTTCTGATGCTTTTAATCTTATTAATTTTGAAAACTTGTTTGCATTCATTTATTTAAACTTGTATATTTTATTATACTATATAAATGTATTTGCTTTTTGCTACTATGTAAATTAACAATTGAATTTTATGTTGAACTTGTATCTAATAACACTGTGTAACACACTTAATAAATTATAACTTAACTATAATTTCTATGTACATAATTACTTCATGACCAAATAATGACAGATCTTTTTCTCTTCCTTTCCTATATCTTATCATATTGTTATTTTCTCTGATATTGGGTTTAATTTATTTTCTCTGGCAGGAACTGAGATGTTTTGAGTCCCGGTTTCAGATTTTCTGAGCACTGTTTTTTTTTTTTTTGTTTGTTTGTTTGTTTGTTTTGTTTTTTCTACTTGGCCTTCACTACAAGGGAAATGTCACCTGGGGCTTCTACCAGAGAAGTCAGAGTGTTTATCAGGTTCCAACTCCAATTGTTGTTTCTCTAGTTTGTGAGAATTTCAAAAGCTCTGGTTCAATTTTTAACTTCTTAGCAATAGCTTTCTCCTTGGTTTCTCAGCCTCTAATCCCTGAGCATTTTAGTATTTGGCTGCAACATCGAAAATCGTGGTGGATATAAGTCATAGGTGTGGCTGGGCGTCCTCTTCAGATAAGACCGTGAGGGCTCCAACAGGAAGAACCAAGAGGATCATGCAAGCAGCTACCCTCTTAGTTTCGCTGGGGAAAAACTAAGATGGTTCTTTTCCTGAGTGCTGGGAAAAACAGCCCTCAATATACAGGGGTAAAAGTCATCAGTGATGATGGAGGCTGGAGAAGGGGATTCAGAGACACAGGGAGGGTGCAAGAGAGTTGAGCAGGAAGAATAGCGTTCAGAACTGACAATGTTTGAAAGTGAGAAAGTATGTTTAATAGAAAAATGCTGGTGAATTGCAAGGGAAATGATACAATTTTTCTGTAAGGCAATGTTTTATTTTGTTTGTCCAGCCCATCTTGTAGGATTGATGCAGGCTCTTAAGAAATAATGATTACGAAATGCCTTTAAAAGCTACAAAGTATTGCCGCATTAATAAAATACAAATTAAAAGTAGTCACTAGAAAAGGAGGAACAGAGAGGTCGGAGAAGCCACTAAGAGTAGAGGAGTAGGTAATGTCTGCATTCTTGCACGTGACCCCCAGGGGAAATTGGGAGACCTTATTCAAAACATCTGTGCTTTAGAGAGACATTTCAGTCCTTAGTGAGGAGGAAGTGGGAGGAGAGGAAGGTCACTGATGAGCCCTAAACTCCTGAATGCAATTTTAGGAGATTATTGTTTTCTGGTTTTGTTTTTTTCTCATAATTAGAACATCTGAGCATTTTATATCTTATGCAAAGATAAGAAGGACAAGGAGGATTAAGATTCCTTGTTATTATCTTTATGGTATATGTTAATAAAGGCACACTCTTCACTTGCTGTCCCCAAAGAGATACAGCATTCACTCGGCATCTGGCCAGACAGTCGTGCATTGTTCATTGGCCCAGTGTGTTGACTTTAAAAGATATTTCAGGGCCTCTCCAATTGCACACTTCCCCCAACCCCTCAGACAGCGTCGCTGAGCATCCAGTTCTCCTCTGGTGACCCTTTCCATCTTGAAGCCTTAAGACATGAGCGCTTTACCTTCAGGAGGCTTCTTTGACTGCTGTGCCTCAGCTGTGTGTTCACACCACCCCGTGTCAGAATCAAAAGTTTCAGCAGCCCACACATGACGCCTGCTGAACACCGATCCTGCCCTACGATCTTCTCTGTACCTGTCTGTCGCTTGTCTCTTCAAGTGGTTTCTGGGCTTTTTGAGGACAGAATCTCTAGCTGAAGCCCAGAAAGGATTCAAGATTTTCTGGAAGTTTCCAGGAATCCAGACCACAGGATTAGTTATTGCTTTCAAGAGTACTTATGCAGTGAAGAAAGGTCTGGTTAATTGCACGGCTGATTCCTTGGTCTGCCAGCGCTAGAGGAAGATTGTGTCGGCTGCGTGTCCTGAGGGCCACCAGCTGCAGTGTTTTGTTCTTCTGTTGATTGTCTGTGAAGTTGGTGGAGTACAATAGGTGGTTCATCCTCTCAGTCATGTTTAATTAATTAAAAGACAAACTGTATGCACATAAGAGTTTTTTTTTTTCTGGTTTTTGGGCAGGGCTGGGTTTGAACCTGCCCCCTCTGGCATATGGGGCCAGTGCCCTACCCCTTTGAGCCACAGGCACTGCCTCACATAACAGTATTTTAATAGCAACAACTCACCTTCTACACAACTAAATAGTTCACAAAGAACTTCCACCACATAAGGAACCTTACACAACTTTTTTAAAGACAGTAAAGCAAGGTCTATAATCCCCATTTCAAGGGCACTGAGAACCTGAGTTACAGGGACACAGTTGTGAGTGGCAGGACAGGGGCTCCAATTCCATTTGGATGATTCTGTTGGATTTGTGAACCAAAGGGCCTTGTCAGCACACTCGCAGAGTGATTAGGGGATAAAAGGGGGCTGCAGGGAAGCAGAAGGAAAGTCCGGACTCCCCCATAGGAACGTTACAGGGGCAGTGGCCCAGTTGATGGGGTCTGACATGTTTTCTACAAAATGCAGTTTCTAGCTTGCAACGCCACGTGGATTAATGCTCAGAGAACAGTGCACGCAGCAAGGGGCACGAACATCCCAAGACCACAGTCACCACCTGGAACACAGCAGGTGATGACTATTATTGACAAGTAAAGAGAAACGGGCAGTGTGGTAACCAGGTGACCTGTGAGCAACAGAAAATAGATGAGAATACTGAGGACCTCTGAGAACTGAAGAAAAACTCCAACAGATAACTACGGGGGAGCTGGGACGAAACACGTAGAGTGGTGAACTGCCCTGTGTGGCATCTCACTCAGGAGCCGGACCTTTGTCCAATCCTTCTGGAAAACTCCATGCTGATTACTTTAAATACTCCACACTCTTTCTGCTGCCTTGGAGGCCCAGCTGCTTTACACCCCTTCCCTCTGTACCTTTCTTGTACTTGGACTCGGCCGAAGGTGCCGGTTCTGCTGAATGATTTGGACCAGGTCTCCGGGGGAGGGTCTGAGAGATTCCTTACACAAAGCAACAGTGCAAAAACCTGGGCGTGGGCTGGAGCCCAGCATGGCTGAGCAGTGCAGTCTCCCTGTGTCTGCAAGCAACGGGACCTTGATAATTCAGGCTGAGCCTAAACTCAGAAGGTGGTGTGGGCTCAGGAGAAGCAGAGAAGTGGAAGAGGATCTGCCCCACACATAGAATAACATGAGACTGAGCCTTCAGCCAGGACTGAGCACGACACTGTGGTGTAGCAGCCATGGCTCTACCAAGCAGAAGCTGAGTCTCGGCTTTGTGTGGGCAGGAAACAGGCTAAGAACTCGGCAGACAATGGGAGCCACTGCTGGGTTTAATCAAGCAGTTGACTCTGCTGTGAGGGGTTTAGTCCTATGCACTGAAAGGCTCATTTCATTGAATCCTTTGGCAAAGGAGTGGTTGAGTTTATCATGCCTCACAGAGAATGTAATGTTATTCTTACAAAGTTAAAGAAAATCGTGTTCCCTGTTACCTTAGTAAAGCTGTAATTTTATTCAAAGCTAAGAAAATTGAACGGATGGATGGATGGATGGATGGAAGGATGGAAGGATGGATGATAGATCAGAAAGATGCAGCTGGGTTTTAAAATTGGCCTCATGCATTTTCCTTCCTACTCTCAAACATTGGCCTCGTTCCTTGTTTTAGCACAGTGGGAGCGTTCACATCTCTTCCAAAAGGCTTATTCACAATTATGCAACCCTTAATGGGAGCTTCCTACAGAAAGTCACACAGAATGGTGCAGTCACCCGGTTTATCTGGGTTCCTGCCGAGAGATAGTGATTTGCGGAACACAAGGAAGCCAGGCCACATCTGAGGAAGATTTTATATGTGAGCCAGCATTCTCAAATGGTAACAAATGTAAATGGTGTCATTTACACTAATGAAAAGGCAGTTAGACTAACTTTCAAAATGCACTCAATTTTAAAAGTGCCCTCCTCCTTCACACACCAACCAGTCTATCTACTATGTTTGTCTTTTTTCCTTTGAAGCTAAGATCTCAGGTCAAAGAGAAATATGCTTTCAATGTTTACATTGAAAAAAAAATTTCTGCAAATTGCAATGAAATATCTTCTGTCCTCTCTGAGTGATTTAAAATTATTCAGAGGAATATATTTAAATGGGACTAGCAATGAAGCATGAAATATTTAGTTTTCTGTTACAGCAATGCTGGCTTCCTTTTTATTGTTTTGGTAGCACTCTGTGAGAAGCTGCATTCAGATAAATAGTTCAACCCCTTTAGATTTGCTGACTGTTTACTTTAATATTTTTCAATAATTATGTAATTAGCTCATCATCTCTTCCGCATTCAGTATTTCCCCCCAGCTACTTGGTTTGTTTACTGTTGGGACTTTCTGAAGTTCTGTGCACGGAATTAGTAAGTGGAATAATTTATCTCTCCTCCATCCACAGGCCATCCGGCTCAGGCACCTTTCTCCTCCCTAACGTCTTCGATGCTTTGGGCCTGTCATGGTTTTTAGCGCTTACTGATCCAGGAACCATTTCTAAGTACAGTTCACCCTTTATTCTGTTACATTTTGATCTCTTATCCAGTGCAGTTTGTATTTGAAGTCATTTCTAAAGAAATTTTCCAGTTAAGGACATCAAATTAATAATCCAAGTGATACAGGGTTCCCCTATTCAGGGCCAGACAGGGGACCCCAGTTTCCTAGGCCTGGGCAATTTCATATAAGTCCAGCAGGGCCTTTTCTGAAGTGGACACCCTGCCTTTTTGCCTGGAGCTGGAAGGGCTGCATTCATTCATTTGTTATATTAACAATTGAAAACGTGTCTCCCATCTCCCAGGTCCTGGCCAAAGGTCATTCTCAAGATCTCATACCCATAGACAATGACCCAGGAGGGGACCCATTGCCTGGGTTTTTCCCTCTGCCGGAAGCTCTGGCCCTTTTTTCTCCTGTATTCCCTTCTGTCTAATAAATTCTATCTTACCACTCATCTGTGGTCCATGGGTTCATTCTTTGAATCCCCAAGACCCAGGACCTACTGCAGAAATGAGGTCTTGCAACACAAGGGTCAAGAGGTGTTAACTATGCAGCTGGCGTAGATTGAGACTGGGAAGACCAAGAGGGATTCTTACTGAAGTTCTCTTGAGATAAAAGCAGAAATAAATAGCGAGTTCTAAATTTTTGAATGAACATTTATGGGAATCTTTCTATGTTTAAAAATGTGTTTTAAGTTCTGAGGCACTAAGCAGAAAGTCTATCACACAGAGATTGCCAGGAGTGAGGGAACCCCACTGAATCAGGACCCAGGAAGGGTTCCATACCACCTGAAAGACGTGCTGTCTTTCAGCGGGGAGAAACAATTTCCCAGTGATGAGACAGTAGGGGGCTCTCGCCAAAGGGTGCAGGAATGAGGCCATAGGCAATAAGAATATAGTAAATGTGAACTACCCCAAAAATAAGCCCTAGCAGGATTTCTATGCATTTGTTAGATGTAAGCCCTATGCCAATAATAAGACCTAGTGAGTGATAAGCTGATACTATTGGGTGGGGGATGGTGGGAGAGGATGCACAGAATGGACGGCTGTGCTGCTGTCTGCGGGGGGGATTAGGCCGAGACTTCCGCCTTTCCCCGCGGGGTGGAGGCCGAGACTTGTACCTCTCCCTGCTCCTTGACCGAAACACCCAGCGCAGGGAGCAGACTCTGCCACCAGCTCCCGTGGAATCGCTGCGGGGAGCACAGAGGCCCTCCAGGCTCTGGGAAGCGACTTGGTTTTGGGTGCCCGGGACCTCAGATGGCTTCCCCCACCCCGCCACCCAGGGGGTCTTCCTTTCTTCGCCAATGCTGGGTAGGCCGAGAGCCAAACAGCAAGGCAGGTGTCGCTCCCGTTTCCTTCCCTGCTTTTGCTCCAGGTCTGAGGTGAGGTGAGGAAAGGACCAAAAACGTTGTCCAGGCCCCTCACCTCTGCACACGAGGTCCCTCGTCCCCAACCACGAGGCCCTTCATCCCCCGCCCACGAGTCATAACCCTTGTTGTCCACAGACCTATCACGTCTGCAAAAATTCTATAGTCGATTGCACCTGGTGTTTCATGGTGGGCAGATCATCAATCGCCACACAAGTGCCTCTTAACAGACTTCATGACAAACTCTGAGCGCCTCTCCCGTCTGTGATACACAGATAAGCACCGTCTGGGGAAAGCGCGTGGCTGGGAAGCCAGGCTTCAGGCTGCAGGCTTGACTCCAGCGGCCAGAGGGGCAGGTATTTCATCTACGTGCTCCTTCCTGGGCCCCTGAGCGTGTTTCTCAGAGAAGATCATTTCAGGGCAAGAACAAAGAACCTCTGCACGGCACACTTAGAGTTTCTGCTCTCACCACGCCCTGAACTCCACAGGCCAAACCGGGTGACACAGCCACGCTCCACACCCCAGGGTTAGGCAATCACTGCTCTCAGGGACAGGTAGGAGGGGAAGCTGGAGAGTAGCTGAACAATAATAATCCAAACTATTGCATAAAATCCAGAGCCCCCACCACGAAATAGGATCTACATTTGTCCTCAGATACAAATAGCTTATTCACAGGAGACCAGAGAGAGAAAGACCTTACAATTATATAGAGAAATGGAATCACATGGAAGTTTCCTTGCGGTAAATATTGATTTAGAGCAGAGACAACAAATTTAAGGTAAACAAGGGCTGAAATAAGGACAATACTTGGGTGGAGAATTAGAGCAAAGATAATGCTCTTCCCTGTAGTAAACAGGGGAATGGCTAATCTGCTCTTCCAGGATTTCACTTGTCTTTTATTAAGTTGGCTGTATTAGATTACTCGGGCCACAGGAAAGCACAGTAATACAGCAATAAAAATGCCTCTTTAGGTAAAGCTCTGTGCGCCCCTATTTGGTACTTCTCCTCTGGAATGTAATTTGACTTGTTTAATTCTTTTTTTTTTTAAAGTGCCTTTAGTTAATTTCTTAAATTGAAATTTGTTCTTGTGTGTTCAGTATTTGATTGGATTTACTGCCTGAGGAAAAACAGATTACAAATAGAAGACCAAGGTTGTAACATTTTTAAACTGTGGAAAGCAGTTAATTTTTTCCATAAAAAGTAATATATTGATTGAGCAGGGGGGGACGCCTATGCCCATGGATCTGCCAGTCTCTCCCTTGTGAAATTTCTAGATGGAGGGGGAGGGGCATTTCTAGAAGCCACAAGCGGATACCAAGTGCGCCTGCTGGACCCCAAGTATTATCAGCAGTTTCTGAAAGGTAAAAGACAGCCGGACACTGCCGCAGGGAGGGCTGCAGTGGGTGGGTGGCACCTCCTGGTCCCCCAGCGAGGACCCTCCTGGGCAGAAGCCCCCAAAACATGCAGCAATTGAAAATGGTGACGTGAGTGATGTCGCATGCGTGAAATCAAAGCGAACAAATACATGTGGTGGGGACACATATTATTTTAATTACTCCATAATTTTTATATATGAACATATCTGAACGAATATATTAAGAAAACATAAAACTAAAATTTCAGTATAATAACTATTGTACAAACTCATTGAGTTATTTTTAATCAAAAATTCTTTATATATCTGGGTACAAGTCCATTCTCTCCATCTGTGACTGGCCTATTCTGTTTAATGAACAGCAATTTTTAATTGTGATATTATCCAATTTAATATTTTTAGAGATCTTTTGTCTACTCAAACCCCCCCCCCAAATTAAAATTCTCAGAAGGTAACTACTCTTCTTCAGCCTTTTAAAAAATTACAGCATCTGATAGGAACATAATGGACCATTCTTGATGAAAGCCTGGAAGATAAGAAGGAAAACAGGTAGAGAGGAAGGAAGAGAGAGCTAGGGGAAGGAAGGGAATGAGAAAGGAAGGAGATAGCTTTTCCTGTTTTTAATAAAATAAATTGATCAATTTGTCTGTTCATGAGAGTCTGAAGGAAGGGGTGTCAACGAATGTGTATCAGGGAATATTTTCAAGGTAGTCTGCCTGGAATCAATGCATGGGAGAGATTATTCTCATAGGTACCCTCATTCCTTATTTTAACCAGTAGTCTTATATACAAAGACTGGAAGACAACCCTTTACACTGCTGCTGGGACTGCAAACTAATACAGCCTCTGTGGAAAGAAGTATGGAGAATCCTCAAAGAGCTAACAGTAGAACTTCCTTTTGATCCCACAATCCCATTACTAAAAACTCATTTTACTATAAGGACTTTTGCACTAGAATATTTATTGCGGTTCAATTTACAATTGCCAAGATGTGGAATCAACCCAAACGCCCATCAAGCAGCCATAAAAAGATGGAGACTTTATATGTTTTGTATTTACCTGGATGGATACGAAGTACTTTCTTCTTAGCAAAATATCACAAAATTGGAAAAGCAAGTATCCAATGTATTTGATACTAATCTGAAACCAACAGATAAACGATTACATGCCTATAGGAGAAGAACACAACTGAATTTTAAACGGAAGGAGCCGGAAGGAGGAGTAGGGGAGAGAGCAGGAGGGAGGGTGACTGGTAAGCGCTAACCTCAGGTGGCCAGTGGGAGGGTATACAGCCCACCCCTGCGTGAAGGGCTCCATTACAACTTGAACTTTACCTAAGAAATGCAATGTAACCTAACCATTTGTACTCTCATATTAATCTGAAATTAAAAAAAAAAAGGTAAGCATGGAACATGCTTTTCTTTATTCTAAAAATAGGTGTTATTTTGTTGTAAGTGCAAGACAGACACATTTACACATATATATATTATTAAATCATAGCTGTGTACATTAATGCAGTCATGGGGTACAGGTGCTGGTTTTATATACAATTTGAAATATTTTCACCAAACTGGTTAACATAGCCTTCATGGCATTTTCTTAGTTATTGTGTTAAGACATTTACAGTCTACATTTAGAAAGATTCACATGTACCCTTGTAAGATGCACCATAGGTGTGGTCCCACCAATCATTCTCCCTCCACCAATCCTTCTCCCTCCCCTCCCCTCTTTCCCCATATTCTTGGGCTATAATTGAATTATAGCTTTCATTTGAAAGCTATAAATTAGTTTCATAGTAGGGCTGAGTACATTGGATACTTTTTCTTCCATTCTTAAGATACTCTTCTAAGAATATGTTCCAGCTCCATCCACGTAAACATGAAGGAGGTAAAGTTTCTATCTTTCTTTAAGGCTGCATAATATTCCACAGTATACATATACCACCATTTATTGATCCATTCATGGGTTGATGGGTACTTGGGCTTCTTCCATGACTTAGCAATTATGAATTGGGCTACAATAAACATTCTTGTACAAATATCTTTGTTATAGTGTGATTTTTGGTCTTTTGGATATATACCCAGTAGAGGAATTGTAGGATCAAATGGCAGATATATATATATGGGTTTTTTTGCAGTTTTTGGCCAGGGCTGGGTTTGAACCCACCACCTCTGGCATATGGGGCCAGTGCCCTACTCCTTTTAGCCACAGGCACCACTCACATACATGTTTTTTAAAAAACCACCTTGGGTACTTTGTAGGTGGAGTTTAAAGTGCACTGCTTATGGGACTATGGTGGTGGTAAAATTAACACTGGAAAGAGATGTTTAGAGGAGGAATGGGATAGATTTCCAAATAGGTCTCAGCTTATTTTCTTCAAAGCCCTGGTAAAATAACAACTAAATTAACCAAAACATTGGGAATTTTCTGTGTTTTTTTCTTATATATTATTGTGACAACTTTTCACACATTTCACAGAAATGTTGAAAGAATTTTACAGCAAGTGCCCATAAGTCCATACCTAGATTCTATCATTAATATTTTATTTTATCACACATCTATTCATCTGTCCTTCCATTTATAAACTACTTTTCTTCTCTGAAGCATTTCAAACTAATTGCAGAAATCTATACACTTCCTCCTAAGTTCTGTAGTGAGCTTGCCACTCCCTAGAGCAGAAGTGCCCAACCTTATCTTTTTCTCTGCCATGCATTGGAAGGATAGAGTTGTCTTAGACTACACATTAAATACACAAACACTCATGAATGCTGATCAGCAAAGAAAAGATCCATGAATAATTTTTGTTAAATCTGACACCACAGATAAGCAAAAAAAAGTCCTTACAAAATCAGCATGTGTGGGCCAGAGGTGGATACCCATGACCTAGAGTTTAATGCTTAGAGAACAATTTTAGAGGTAAAATTCACAAGCAACAAAATGTGTAAGTCTGTAAATGTGCCATTTTGTTTCTACAAATGCATAGATCTGCACAGGCCAAATCCTTATCAATATAGAATTTATTATCGTTACACTCCCCTCAAGAGGCAACCACTGCCATTACAGGATAAGTGCATGTTATCATTATACGATAAATACAATGACAAAAACTTTTCACAGTCGTATTTTGCCATTTGTCCACCATTTTTAGTAAAATGTTTTTAAAATGTGGAGTAATTTATCTTTTTTAATATCTGTCTTCAAAAATTCTTTATATATCTGGGTACAAGTCCATTCTCTCCATCTGTGACTGGCCTATTCTGTTTAATGAACAGCAATTTTTAATTGTGATATTATCCAATTTAATATTTTTAGAGATCTTTTGTCTACTCAACCCCCCCAAAAATCCTGCTACTGCTACATTTTCTTGTAAAATCTTTGCCTTCGAAGTTTTAGCTTTATGCTTAGATCTAGGATGAAGCGTAACATGTTCTAGATGGTAAAAGGTAAGGCTTGAGTTTCTTTTTATGTATTTATTTTTAACGTGACAATCCTGTTGTTCCAGTACCCCTTCTTAATATACTGCCCTTTCTATTTTAGATTTCTTTGGCACCATTGTCAAATATTAAAGATATAGATCTCCTTTGGGAATCTGTTCTATTCCACTGGACAGCACCAGATTGTGTCAATTACTTTGTTTTTAAAGTAAGTCTTACAGCTGTTAGTGGAAGTCTATGTCCTTTGTATTCCATTATGATTTTAATTACAGCATATTAATTATAAAAAAAGAGGCCTGGTGGATTATAAATGGAATTATGCTGAATATACAAAAAATATGAAGTGAAATGCCTCTTAAAAGTATTCAGCTTCCCAACTTGATACAGTCGACTGCTTGTTTACTTTGGTTTTCAACTTTTCTCAGTAATATTTTGTAATTCTCAATTATTGAATGTGTTTCACTAAACCAATTTATCAGTATTTAATAGTTTTGATGCTACTATCGTAAATTATTTTTAAACATTCATCTTCTGGGTATCTGTTATTAGTATACAAAATGCAACTTATTTGGGGGGTTAACCTTTTGTAACCAAGATAAATTTAGTTATTATGTTTAGTTGTCATTTTATCGACTGATCAGGATTATGTTACACACACACATATAAAAATTACATATATGCATATATATTTCTTCTTCCTTTCTGGACTTCCTGCCTTTTACTTTTATTATCTTATTACAATGTCTATATCATTTTAAATAAAAGTAGAAAGAGTGGGCTTCCTTAAATTGCTTTCAATCCGAAAAAGAAAATGTTGACTATTTTATCATTAACAGGATGTTAATTGTAGGATTTTATTAGGGTCATTTACCAAATAGAGAGTGTTATTTTCCATGACTAGTTGTTGAGATATTTTATCATAAATAGAGGAATTTTGTCAAATATGGATTCCTCTTTAATAATCATACTTCATTTTCTTTTTTATTGTCTTAGTTGGTGAATGACATAGAATGCTTCCAAATGTTAAACAAATCCTTTATTTCTAGGATAAACCTCAGTTTGTCAAGATATGGTGTGCTTTTTATATACTGTAATATTCAATTGGATAGTATTTCATTAAGGATTTTTACAACTGTTTAATGAGGGATATTAATCTATAATTCTTCCTGTGCTGTCTTTGTCAGGTATTGGAATTAAGGTTATTTTGGCAACATAAAATGTAATGGAAATTGCTTCCTCCATACTTTCTGAAAGAGTGTATTTAAGATAGGTTTTAGTCTTTTTTAAATAATTGATAGAATTCACCAGTGAAGCCATCTGGTCCTGGAGTTTTTCCTTGTGATTTTTAGATTTGTCTGGCTGTATTTAGTTTACTAGTTGGATGCTTTGAACAGAGAATTTATTTTTTATTAATGACTGCTTAAACTACTGCTGGGTATTGTACAAAATTATAAATATATTTATTTACTCAGAAGAATACCATTAAAGTTTTCAATAGAAAATAATTGCTTAATGATTCAGGGGTATATAAATTCTCCATGTTATTGCATCTTTTTGATGAATTACATTTTTTATGCAATGTGTCTTTTATCTAAGTTGTAGACTATGTTATCATACTGTTCTAATTATACCTTTTTATTATTTTGATATCTCTAGTAAAACCATTTATTTCTGATATTTGTGTTTTCTTGACATTCCAGTCAATAAAAATAGGTATCTCTTATTATATCTTGTTAAGTGAAGATCAAGTTGTTGGTGTTTTCTTTTCAAAGAACCAACATTGGGCTATGACAATTTATTTATTTATTTATTTGGGGTCATTTTCTGTATTTTTGGCTTCTGTTCTTGCCTTCATTATTTCCTTATTTCTACTAAGATTATTTGATTCTTTGTTATATTAAGTTCACAGTTGTTTTCTTTTCATAACTTCTTAAGTTACAGATGTAGGTCATGAAATGTACACACTGATTCTTCTCAAGTATGTACATGTAATGCTCTACTCTTTCTAGGGACTCAGTCACTAGTGCCTGTATTTTTCTTACAATTTTATTTAAAATATTTTCTTAAATCCCTCTGATTTCTTCTTTGGCCAATGTATTGTTTAAAGTAGGTCACTTAATTTCCAATACTTGGGATTTTTACTTTTATTAATTTCTAACTAGAATGCATGGATAAAACATACTCTGTGTGCATTTATGGAGATGGCTTCGTGGTCAAGGATGTGATCAATTTTAGTGAACACATCATGTGCATTTGGAAGGTGCATGTTCTGCGGGAGATTAGTACAGAGTTCTAGAAATAACAATTAGGTCAACATAGTTGATAGTATTGTTAAAATAGTAGGTGCTATTACTGTTTGTTTTCTCTAGTTTCCTATCAGTTTCTGAATAAGGAAAAAGATTAGGTTTTCACTGAGGAATATTTGTGACCTATAAGTAAATAATTATATTTATTTACCTCATATTCTGTGTTTTTATTTCTAAAAATGTATATGTATATATCTGTGTTAGTACATATAATTTAGGTCATATTTATTACACAATTATTAAAGCAAACCAATTTATTTTTAGCAAAGAGGCAAACATGCCTATATTTTATTTACATTTTTTTTCTTTCACAGCTATATATATTTTTTGAACATCTATCTGGTTAGTCATGAAACCAGGAATCTCAACTCACTAGGTGGTAGTGAAAAAGGACCAATCTACATAACATCAATATAGCAAAACAAAACCAAGCAATGATAACAAAATACATTCTTTATTAAATTTCCTCTCAATTATATAAGTTTATACAACTTTTAATAAATAAATACTCCATATCAAAGGTCTTTACTGTGGCCTCCAAATAACTGACAATGTGTGTATTACTTGGGATCTTTCCCTTAGATCTTGACAACTAAATTCTCCACACTCTGGATATGTTTTATGTGAGTTGATAATTGTTTAATTTAAAGTTTTATTCATCATTGTCAATATATGACAGGACATATGATAAATTAAGTTGTCTCTGTATAAACACATAAAATATTTTCTACTTATATGCTACATAATTAAATTACTACAAAAAATTACAATTTAGGAGAACATTCCAGCGCCTTTGTTCTTCATCTTTTACCTTTTGTGGTAGAAGTAGAAGTTTACTCTGAACTTCTGCATGCGATCCGATCCTGCTCTTGTTTGGACTTTCAGCCTCCTTGTTATGTATTAGGGGTGTTTATTTTATGTCTCTCTGGGAATGATGTAGCTCAGCAGTGCCCGTTTTCTGGGTAAAAAGAAACTATTGAGTTGGCCTTGGCTATAAATTGGTACCACTGGGATAGACAACTACTTCCATTATTATATTATTTTTCACAAGATGCTGTACTCCAAAGTACTTCCCATTCATCACCCTAATAGCTCAGCAGGTATCTCCTGTGGCCTTCATCGTCTGTGTCAGTTAGCTCTAGAGGTTAGAGTAGTGATTATGAGGGTCAGGGATGTGGTTTTAATCCCTGCATGGGCCAGTTAGTTTCTCAGTTAGGAAAAAACCCTTGTACACAATAATCACTTGCACCTCTAACCTCTTGGTCTTATAGTTGCACATTAAAGGTTATAAAAGTGACATGTCCCAGGAATGTAGGTGGTACAATGCAATTCATCATTACCACTAGGGAAATAAATCTGAGCAAATATTCCATTGACAAGGGATTTACTTCATCCTTGAAGATATATATATGCTTCTACTTAAATAAATTGGTTTTTGATTAAACCAAATATAAACTCAATAGCTTTATTAAATGCACAGACTTTGGAATCACCTTAAAGCTCACAAGGTACCACATCCAGAACCCCTGGAGCTGAATCTTACTGGGCTCAGGTATTCCTTCAAACTAATCTGAAATTATGTTTTTTCCAATCTTCTACAATCATTATAATCGGTTAGTAAATACAAATGATTGATTAAGACTCTAAAGTGTAGCTCCTACTGAGGTGGACAGTTCGTGGGCTCATGAACTCATCCTAGAAAAAGGGTTACATAAGTCACCTGCGTGATGCTTCCCTTGGGAAGCTATGCACTGATGTCAGTGCCTGATTCAGCCTTCAAAGCAATTTTGGAATTCTTTTTTTGAAGTGATCACCAAAACTGTAGTCCTATAGAACACAAAAACACACAACAGCACTAATGAATTCCACTCAACAAGACACCACCACATGGGGGCAAGTTTATGAACTTAATTGTCAGACTTTGCCCAGTGACAGTCCTGGTGGCAAGTCACATGAAGGGTGTGTTGGGTGCTGGTGTCACTGTACAGCTTCCCAAAGGGAGTTTTTCAAAGGCAACTGTAGTGAGAGTCAGAAGTGAGGTATGTAGCACCTTTTTCTAGAATGAGTTCATGAACTTCATTGCCAGATCTCATGTATCTCAAACAAGAAACAGTACAATTAATCAAAGTCTGCACCTAAACAGTAGACACAGTTTTGGCCTCTTAAAGGTTGTAAATGCCAGCAGCAAAGAAGCGTGGAGAGCAAGAGGCAGCGACGTAATGGAATGGCATTTTCCACATCTTGTTGAGAATTAAATGTTTTTCCCTGCAAGAAAACCATTCCAGAGCCTGGAAGAAGTGGTAGACAGTTGGTACAAGGTCTAGTGAGCATGGTAGATGAATAGGTTTTCCAAGTTCAGCCTCTGTAGTTTGAGTGGCGTTGTTAGTGCAACATGTGATTGACTGTTGTGTTTCAATAGGACTGACCTGTCTCCATTGACCAATCTTGGCTGCTTAATTGCAGGCATCCTCATCTTTTCATCCATCTCATTGCAGTAGGCATCAGCTGCAATTGCTTGACCAGGTTTCATGATTAGCCTTGGACTAATATTATCCGCTACCTGCCATTAGCACTAGGCACATTGGCACTAAGCTGCCATTAGCATTTTTTGATGAGTATTCAGTTTGGGACTGGGTTTTGGCACTTAATTTTTACCAACCATTGTGCTGAATACTTGCAATTGTCACAAAGAATCCATTTTTCATCACATTTAGTAATATGGTGTAGAAATTGTTCACCTGTATGTCACGACAGCAAAGAAAGCAGTGTGAAGACCATTTCTCTTCTAATGCCATTCAGTTCATGTAGAACATACCTACAAGTTTCTTTACCTTGCCGACTTGTTTCAAATGGTCCAATATTGTTCGAATGGTGACAACAAACCTTGTTGCTCGTGTATGCATAGGTTGAGATGGATTCGCTTCACTACAGCTTTCAGCTAACTGTTATTCTCCCTGGTCTCAGGTCACCCCTGTGGCTCATTTTCAAGTTTAAAGTCACTAGCCAGTACTCCTCAAATCATCATGCACATTCATTAGCTACATCCTTCCTTAAAATTTTACTGATAATCTGAACTCTCAGAGCTGCACTGGTTCCACCACAGAACTCATATTCGAAAATAACATGAATTTTTGTTCACAAACAAAAATGTGTGTTTAAAAGACTGAGGATGTGCCTTCACAATAAACATAAAACAAGAAATGTCAAAGTGAAATATCAAAGATATCAACTGTCAGCTTAGTACTCATGGAAATCGGACACTTCAGACTCGTCGTTTGCCCTTTGCCCCAGAAGCATTTGTCACTTTGCCGTGTTTGCAGTGATGACCCCGTTCTTACCTGTCTAGGTTGCTGAGCCCTGGTTGCCCTAGAGGAAATCTTCAATCTGTCCAGTCATCGCACTTCTGCTAACTGACCCACATTTCTAGAACACGCACCACGTCACATTACTCTTGGACTCCATGATGTAGGGAAGGAGACTGGATTCTTGAATCAACACCCTTCCCTGCCCGTTCAGTCAAACATACTTGCTGACCATTGATATAGCTGTTGAGACATCTCCAAAGTGACGTATCAGATGAAGAAAACAATAATGACTGCTTTAAGACACTTACCATGAAGGTATCTAAAATAAGAAGTAGAAATAATTTTAATTTAAAAAGATGACGGACTGAGAAAGCCTGGGAATGAAAAGGCACAGTCAGTGCTGTGGGAATACTTCAAATTCTGAACTACGCTAACTGTTGAGCTCCCTTGTCTTGAACTTCTTTCTCCTCAATGCCATCGGTAAAAACAGGATAAAGCTCAAAGGTTAATATTATTGTACTTAGAATCTTCCTTGCTGCTTCTAGTTCACGTGACCTGAGTTCAGTTGCTCACCTTCTCTGAAGTTCAGTTTCCTCAGATAGTGATTCCATAGGTTTTCAAAAGTTTCTGTGAGAAATTCATAATAATATCATATACAAAACCATCATACTTCATCGTAGACAAGCAGATATTCAGTAAATGTTGACCGCATGTTTGAATAAATAAGTACACAGGGTGATGAAGTCTCACTTCTAAGGCAAACCTGGTGTAGTCGTGTGTTGCTGAATCATGTACTGCGTTCCGAAAAACGTATCAGGTGATGATGTCATTGCTGTATGAACACCCAAAAATGTGTGTACACGAGCCTTGTTGGTGTGGCCTGCTGCACCTGCACGTCTGTGTCACACGGCATGGTCTTTTGCCCCCGAATCACACCTGCACAGCCTGTGATTACACTGAATGCTTCCGGCAGTTGTAACATGTGCAAGTATTTGTGCATCTAGACATCCAAATACAGAAAGGGCATGGTGAAAAGTGGAATTATAATCTTACTGTGCCACCATAGTTTACCTGTACATGGTCCATCATTGATGAAAACATGGTTATGCAACTCAGGACGGCATTTCTTCGACAGAGTAAAGCCAGGGTAAGGTCATTCCATCCTTCACAGTCTCTCCTGAAGCATCCATTCCACCTCCACTCCCTTCCACCTCCATGCAGGACGGGGCTGTAGGAAAATGCCCTTTTGATCCCCCCTCTCTGTGACTCTGCACTGGTCCTACAATCTACCTTCCATATAAGTTACATACAAATATATTTTATCACCTACTAGCGTTGAAGTCATCAAACACCTATTTCAGTTTCCAAACACCTAACTTTCTTACTATTATCCCTGCAATTCCTCTTTTTCCTAAAACAAAAGAAGTACACAAATAATTCACGAGTCCCATTAATTAGCAATGCATCTTCCAAATAACCTCACCTGTAGCACATCTGGACAAATGCAGTGAGAATACTAATAGTGGATAATGTTTGCATTGAAATCAGTCTCACCTTTGCTGGAGCCTACCCGTGTTTATCACTATATGAAAACGGGGCCAATTTTTATTTCTTTTTGTTTAATAAAATGATGATGGACTTGATCTTCCCCTTAGTCTTACATTCTTTCCTGCTCCAACAGTATATTTCAATTGCTTAAATATATATACATATATATATTTTTTCCAAATATATTTCTGCTGTAGGGGGTTGAAAGGTTGAGAGAATAGCTATTTGTTTTGATACAAATTTTCCTCAGGATATTTTTAGCACTTAAATCCAGAATATAAAATAAGTTAAATACATGGCTTTGGAAAGAGTAAAGTAGCAGACTCAGTATTTTTCGTTGGCTTTGCAGTCCTGTGGGCAGCGTGGTAGTGCACACAGGCAAGTGGCCCCAGGACCACAGCACCTGTCTCCATGAGGGAGCTGTGTCTGCGTCCTCTGTGCATCCCACAACACCGTCCCGACCCATGTGGTCCCTGTAAGAAACTAGATCTGCTGTGTCCTGTTTCCCGTCCCTGCCCCATGTTGCTCTGACCTGTGCTGACAGCCACATATGCCGGGGCTCTCTGTCACTGCCATCCTACTCTGCGGTGTGACTGTGAAGGGTGTGTAAGAAATTGGCCTTGAAATAGGTGACTGGAATTGAACATTTTTCTCTGAAAAGGAAGTGCATCTTGATGCACTCGGAGAAAATAAATAAATACTGTCTGCGATCCTGTGGGGTGCCAAGAAGCTTTTATTGCCAGGAGTTGGGAACGATCACATTACTCATCTGCGTCACGGAGATGAGTGAGTGAGGGCGGTTTCTCTGTCAAATCGCTGTCAAAGCTTTCCTCAGTCCGTCCCACCCCGCCCCCAGTTTTATTTATGATGCAGTTGTTATCTGTAATTTGTTTCTGGCTTCTTTCTTCATTTTTCCTTTTTCATATTTTTAAAGTTGGTGAGAAATGGAATTTATATGACTTCCTTTGATAATGTGATAAAGAGTACATGATTGATTTGGAGCCCAGGATTTGAGGCTGTTTCATATGGTAGGAGTTTGCATAGTATTATGGACACACGAGAGAGAGATAAATGAAAAGACCAGGGCCCAGAGCCTCCCTGAGTGGTCTCCGGCATTTGTAGGATGCTTAAGAAATACCTGAAGCTGCTGTTTGAACAAATACAGTTGCATTTTTTCCAAATTTAATAAAAACTTTAAACACCTAGGTCCAGTGCTTTCAATTGAGCCATAAGCAGAAGATGGATTACAATCAAATTGTGTAAAATTAGTGGGAAAAAATCTTCAAAGGACACAGCTCCAGGAGCACTGTTATGACAGAAGGCTGAAGGAAAACAGGAGAACTCGCCTCGAAAAACGGCACCTGGAAGCCCTTGTGTGCACAGTCCCAGTGATGTAAGAAGAAAAAATTAGTAAGTAGAATTCTATATCCAGTAAGAGTTTATCTTAAAAAGTAAAGGTGAAATAAATGTTTGGGGGGCAGGCACAAGATGAACACCTTAATCTCCAGCAGTCCAACAATAAAATAAACATTAAATTCCTTCAGTTTAGAGGAAAATGATCGCACAGAGAAATACGGATCTCTACAAAGGGGTACAAAGAAGGACGTATAAATACTAAATATGTGGGTATTGAGAAAAGTGCATTTCTTTATTTTTAAAATGCCGTTCTTTCAAAAACTAAAATGCCTCAAATTAGTCAGTAAAAATTCCACTTCACAAAACTAGAAAGAAGATAACAAAATAAACCCCAAACAAGTGGAAGGAAATAAATGAAACACCAATGACAATGAAACTGAAAGCATAAAAACAACTTAAAAAATCAATAAGAATCAAAGCTGAGTTATAGAAATTATCAATAAAATTGATACATTTCTAGTGAGTCTGACCAAAAACCCCAAGAGAGATTAGACACAAATTGACAGTGTCAGGACTCAGAGAGAAAGGCTGTCACTGGAGGCCACAGAGGCACTGGAAGAATATGAGGTAACACTGCAAATATCCACGTGCACAGATACGCACACACTACCACGTAAATGAGATGGACCAGTTTATTGACAACTGTAGGTTGAAAGGGAGAACTCTTCCCCAAGAAGAAAGCTCTTGAAACCCAGATGATTTAATTCTACTAAGTATTGAAAGAAGACAGAATGATTCCACACACCCTCATCCAGAAAGAGAAATGAACACATCCCAAATCAATGTGTGACACTGGCTTTACTCTGATGATTGAAAATAGATAAGGAGAGAACATGGCAAGACACAGAGCAGCATTCTGCAGGGACACACTGAATCCTCAGGTCAAATCCAGGTATGCACGTTTAGACCTATCTTCCGTTTACCTGAATAACAACACACAACTAACACATTATATTTCTTTCAAACATGCTGAGCTTGGTCAACATTCAAAATCAACCCGTATAATTTATCATATAAACAATATCGAGAAAAGAAAACCCATGTGGTAGTATCAATAAACAAGGAAAATGCATTTGATAAATCATCCCCTTAATTAAAACGTGCCAGTGGCTTCTGAGGCTCTTAAGAATAAATTCTGTCCTTGGCCCACTGTCTCCTGCCTCCCAGGAAGCAGGGCTGCTTCTGGGGGTCCACGGAACACACCAGGCTACTTGGTGTTTCAGGTTATCCTCAATCAAAATTCTCTGCACTGTGAAAAAATTCTCTCCACCTTTTCGTTTCTCCTCACCACAAATTCTTGGTTTCATTAAGTACGTAAATTTTGATACGTACTTAATTCAATCACGGCGGCTTTCCTGGAAAGGACAATGTGAATAAATTCTTACTCTTTCATACATTTTATAGCAGCTCAAGTTTATAATTATATGTCTATGCTAATTTAAAGCTTACCTTTGCATATGCGTATGCTTTGACTGTCTCTCATCTCATTCCCGTCAGCTGCTGGTAAATATCTGTTAGGGAGACGTGGTGAGTAAATGCCTCCTTTCTATGCCTTCATGCTGACTTGAGTATCCGAGCGTTTTATCAGTGACGCTTCATGGATTCTCCTCAGGCAGAGCAAACACTTGGGAGAAAATGAGGACATGCTCAAAGGTAGGATTGTCCAATCCGTTTATTTTATATTTAAACGGTTTTATTATTTTAGCTTCAATGCGATATAAGACATCAGTGCGAGATCAGTGAGTCAGACAGAAAAAAATCTGCCAGCTAAGTGGAGGATGCAGGTGTGGGGGGCTGTTTTGCTCCTGTTTTTGTATAGACAATATAATGAGCAAAACTCAAAGCAGTCCTAATTCTTCCTTCCCCCAAACGAGTTAATATGAAAGAGTACTATTCATAGATAGTTAAAATATTTACACCGTTTGGGAAGGAAATAAATGAAAAGTTAAAGTACTTATCCTCACCTCAATCCTTAACTATCTAAAGATAACTGCTATTTTCAAATTCTAGTGATTTCTCCTGGAAACAAAAGATTAAAAAAGTATGTATATATTCCTTCTTTTTTTTTTTGCAGTTTTGGCCAGGGATGGGTTTGAACCCATCACCTCTGGCATATGGGGCTGGCACCCTACTCCTTTAAGCCACAGGCACCGCCCTGTATGTATTCCTTTTTATTTATAAAAGTGTGATGCTAATTATTCACTTCTGTTTTTAATGGAAATTATAGTTTATTCATTTCCTATATCTGCACGTGCATATGTACCTCATTGTAATGGCAATATTGTGGATGTACCATAATTAATGTAACTGGTGCCCTATCGAGTAGCTCTCTAAGTTTTTCTTTCTTCTCTCTCTTTTTTTTTTTTGTTTTGTTTTTTGAGATAAGAGTCTCACTATGTCACCCTTGGTAGAGTGCTTTGGTGTCACAGCTCACAGCAACCACAAATTCTTGGGCACAATTCTCTTGCCTCAGCCTCCCAAGTAGCTTGGACTACAGGTGCTCACCATAATGTCTGGTTATTTTTTGTTGCAGTTGTTATTATTGTTTAGCTGGCCTGGGCCGGGTTTGAGCCCGCCACCCTCGGTGTATGTGACTGGCATTGTAAACACTGTGCTACGGGTGACGAGCTTAATTTTTTATTTTTTCTACTACAAAAACTTATTGATAAATATGTAATATGCTTTAATTAAGATGTTACCAGTGAGGAGTGTCACGGAATATTTAATTCATTCCAAAATAAAAATGGTAGGCACTATAACAGTAGCTATTATTCTGATCCTACTATTCTCCCAAGAGGGAGAGTCTAGTATTACAGATGCTACTGCCTCTCCATGTACTAGAAAAAACAGAAGATTGTTCCAAAGATAAGGTGTGACTAGTTATTGAAGCATGCTTAGAGAATACTATGTTTTTAACTGGTTTTTCTTTTTTTGGAGCAAGGATAAAAATTTTTCCATGGAAGTTCCCGTTCCAAATAAAAAGTCTGCATTCCAATCATGCGTGTGGACAGAGAAACATTCGTCCCTTACGCTTTGTTGAGCTCATTAGGAGTACTGGCAATTTCTTTTAACCAACATTTTGGAGTAAAACTCAGAATTGTCTGCGTCACATCTGTGAGAATATCCGGCTTTCTCTGGAAGGCAGTTGTATAAAGTAAAGCAGTGGTGACACTAAGGGTAACATCTTCCGCTTCCACAGAGTGGTGGGAAACACTGACAGTCCCCAGAATGCAGCACACGACGCACCCTGACAGGAGCCGCGAGCGTTCAGCTGAGACGGCCACCAGATGCTGCTGGGGCCCCTGTCAGCGTGGTTCACTGGGTCCTGTCAGAGCCTCTCCCGCAATATGGCTATTTCATCTTGTCATTGTCAAAGAGACTTTGTATTGGCAGGCCCAGCAGGTATCATTTTTGAGTTTCTTTTTTTTTTTTTCTTCCTTCTAACTTACATGCTCACACAGATTCAGAAAAGGATTGATCAATAAATCAGTTTTCTAAAGAGGAAAATACACATGTGAATTAGCCATTTTGTTGTTCAAACAAACAAACAAAAAAAACAGGCTGGGGAAACAATGTTCTGTAAAAGGAACGGAGAGTTGGTCACTTCCTAACCCGGCGTTGCTCAGAGTACCAACCTCGCCTTCTCAGGAGGTTGGTACATGAATCACATATTTTGTTTTCTTTTTTCATAACTCGAAGACTTGATGACTAAATGTGTTTTTTCCTTAAACCTGTAATATTTCTGACTGAACATTTCTCCAAATGTTGAAAATAATGTTCTCTGAGGCCGAGAATTTTAAAGCTCAAAGAGATCAATTTGTGGACATAACAAAGCTACAAAAGAGAAGTATCCAACACACCGAAATATCAGTGATCCAGCAGTTCAGGGGGATTTGGATTTAAATTTTCACATCTGCAAATAAGATAATGATAGCACTTACCTTGTGTGAGCACTCTGAATACTACATACGACATCGCTGTTAAACACATAGCATAATGCCTAACATAGTTTATCTTCAAAAATAAAATTAAAATCATAACCACTCCCCCAAACTAAATGTTTGACAGTTAGAAGTTGTTGATATTGTCACACATTTATTTTCTCAAATGAAAATACTAACAAACAAATAAGATATACTACTTATACCTTTTATGTTAGCTTCTTAATTGAAAACAACAGATATAAAATTGGAATAATTTAACCTGAAGAGGAATGTATTAAAAAATATTGGGTGATCTACAGAGCGTCTGGGAAATCCAGCAAACAGGATTTGGAGTCTCTGCAGAGACACTATTCAAAGCCAAGCTAGGGAGGAAAGTGCTACTGAGGACGGATGGCTGTGCGCTGCCCAAGCACCTGCCACCAACAGCGGACAGCTCCGCACCCCATTCCTATCATCGTCTCTGGGACACGCGGGTAACTGCCATTTGCACCTTAGCAGGAATGGGTCCTTTCCTCAGTGCGCCAGGTTATAAGCTTCCGATTCAAACACGAGGTCAGTGTGTCCAGTGGAGCATCTGTGCCCCACCTTACCTGCGAGGTGGCCTGAGGGCAGGACACTTTCCTTGCTTCAGTTCCTGGAGGTGGAGATGCAGCTCTGCTCCTAGGGTGCAGCTCCTCAACCAAAAAGCTGGTCCTAGAGCTGAGCAGCTGAAAGAAATGCAAAAAGTCCTCTATATCTTAACATGGGTTACAGTACAGAATTCATACTATTTCTAAGAAAGGAAAAGCTAGGTTTGTAAAATAGACTATCTTGAGTCAAATCATATATCAGATTTAACCTTTTTAGAGAGAGATATTTGTGTATGAACTAGTCCTCACCCTCCTACGAACCCAAGTCTCTCTCTCCCACTTTTTGGGTTATAGACATTTATAATCTTGTTTTCTTTTTCTACTCTTGGCTCGTGCTGGTGATGTGGTACTGGGAGTGATGGCTGAGACAAAAGTTCAGTGATGTCTGCGGTGTGAGGCAGGTGGTGGCATAGATGGCTCTTCAACTCAGAAATACTGTGAAATTCTCCGAGGGAGATCTTAAGCCCCATTGTGTATCTGGACTATGGTGATTGAACTCTATCCCCTTGTTCTACACATTCAAACTGTCCCCAGATTTCACTCAAAACATAAGCAAATCCTCTCTATATTTACTAAGAAAGTGCGTGGGGCTTCCCCCAGAACTCTCAGCAAATGAGTGAAGCCGCCCCTGCTGCAGCTCCTCCAGGCAGCCCTTCAGACTTTATCACTTGCCTTTGGGATTTCCCAGGGGCATCTTCTTGAATGTTATTCCAAAGAAGTGATATTTCTGGGTTGAACATGGTAAATGTGTAACTAGAATGGATGGGAAACCCTTAACAAAAAGGATTTCTCATGAGTGTTTCACAAGTAATAGAATGAATTCTCACTACGGTTTCCATACAAAGTCAAGTTTCTTATTATGAGAAAGGGTTTTGATTCACTCAGTGTTAGAACAATCAGAAGCAGCACTGTATTTGAATATGTATGATTATGTGTCATATAAATATTCATATCTGTACAGTTTATTACTTATACCCCATGTCACTAAGCCCAAAGGTACAGTAATATAATTTAAAATACATATTCCATGTTTTAATATTTAAGGTAATTATGAAAAATCTGGTAACTAGTAATAATGCTAATATAATTTTCTCTTGAAATGCTTATGTATATGTAAGTATTTATATAAAATATACAAATATTCTCTTAAATGTATTCTTCAAAACATTCTTTCTATTCCATAAACATTGAGAACATGCTTGGTGTCCGAAAGTGGTAGATTAAATTCATTGCTAGTGAGCTAAAATTTAAAGGAAAAATTTTAAAGATTCTTATGTAACATTCCAGCCAGAAATAAAAATAAATCACAAATCTACAGAGTTAAAAAGCTCTGAAGCCAGCCTTTTCCCTAGGAGTATATGCCAATTTCTGATGGCTTAATGAGAAATTGTGAAACCACATACAGGAGACAGAAAGCAGTGCCACATCCCTGAGCAAGGTGAGATGTCACTCTGAAGAACCCTGCTCAAAGCAGGGTCTCCTACAGGTGGCACATTTAGTGACTTGAAAAACAGAAAAAAATCTTGACTTTACATCCAAGCTGAATGTTCAGATTATGTCAATATTGGACTGCTATTGCCTCCTGGCTGCTAGAAGAAGAGTGAAAAAAGAATATGAGAGAGAGAGAGAGAGAGAGAGAGAGAGAGAGAGAGAGGGAGGAGACGAGAAGGAGGAGGAGGAGGAGTGAGATGGGAGGATGGAGAGAGAGGGAGGGAGAGGGAGGGAGAGAGAGAGAGCCATTTAAAAAAGCACATTTTACATTTAGTTTGTGACTGATAATGTTAAAAAAAAACTTTCAGACCAAATCTTTGAATATACATAAAAAGAAAGAGGCCACAATTATCTGAAGTCACGAGGAAAAGAATCACAGAATGACTATACACATTAGAACCATAATACGCAGGATATAAAATAAGTATCTTTCATATGCTTGAAGAAACAAAATTTACTAAGACAAAACCAGGAAAAACAGCTTCAATGCTTGACAATTTAACTATGAATCAGTATGAATCAAACACAAGAGACAGAAATGAAAATCACAATAAAAGTGACACACCAGAAGACAATATAAATAAGATGTTTACCTCCAATGTCTGATACACCAGAGCAAACCCAACTGAGAGAGATGGGTGATAGATCTGAAGAAACCTCACAGAAGGTGTGTGAAGAAACCGCACAGAAAATGGCCCATAGAAGTGAGGAAGTGCATGTTTAAGGAGCATAGAAAGACAGACAGTGGGGTAGTGTGGAAAGGCTCACCAGACATAGTATCAGAACTCTGAAAGAAATAATGGAATTGTGAGGAGAACCAATGAGAAGATGTGGTTCACAACTTTACAGATTTGTTGAAAAATATCAGAGTACACATTTAGGAAACCCAGGGACTCTGAGCCAGAATGTCTTAAATATTCATGCAGACATGTTTCAGGGAAATTACAGAACATCAAAGACAACAAAAAATCATAAAAGCTGCCAAAGAGAAAATCAGATTGCCTAAAAGTGAGGCAAAATTACACTAATGATGGCGTTCTCAGCACCAACAATAGGAGACAAAGACAGATGGACGACAACGTCAAAGTGCTGGAAGATCATGCTGTCTAGAATATTTTTGTCCAGCAAATCTATCTTCAAAGAAAAATACAACATTTATACATTTTCACACAAGCAAATTGAAATTGTTTACTCTTCACTGGCTCTCACCCAGACAAACATTTTTGAGGAAGAAGGGAAATAGTGGCAGGATAAATATGTGAGAATATGCAAACAAGAGACAACGAGTGGCAGACGTGAGTGAATCTAAACAAATACTGCCTTACAAACCTCAACAGCAACACCTCATATGTAGGGTTAAGTTATAAGCAAAATATGGATATGAGAACATACAAGCATGGTGGTTACTAACGGTAAGACAGTTAGGATTTTCCAAGTTTAAGAAAATAGTAAATAAATCCATCAACATTAGAATTTGATAAGTAAATACAAATGGCAAAATTTTTAGATTAATCACTAAAGACACAGCAGTGGGGTGAGTATCTCCTAAGTAGAGGGGAGAAATGAAGGGGGAAAGTCCTGTTCATTTCAAAAGATACAAAAATGAGAAATATTAAGGGCAGGGCAGAAGACAATATAAATAAGATGTTTACATCCAATGTCTAAGTAATTTCAATGAGTATATTGCAATAGACTCTTCATTTGAAAAATAGTTAGGATTAAAAAAAGAGTTGTCCAAAAAAATCCATTTTATCCTAGCACTCTGGGAGGCTGAGGTGGGTGGATCACCTGAGCTCAGAAGTTCCAGACCAGCCTGACTAAGACACCATACCTACTAAAAATAGAAAAACCAGCCAGGTGGGTTACAAGCACTTGTAGTCTCAGCTACTTGGGAGACTTAGGCAAGGGGATCTCCTGGCCTCAAGAGTTTGAGGTCACTGTGACCTATGATACCTCAGCATTCTACTCTGTGACAGAGTGAGACTCTCTTGAAAAAATTCCATTTTATTCTTCTTAGGAAAGAATTACCCCTAACAAGAATAAAATGTAGAGAGAGAGAGAAAAACATATGTTATATAAATACCAACCAGAAAGGAAACTAGAAATAGAAGAAGGTATCTCCATGGGGGGTGGCAGCAATGATGAACAATTGATGACGAGGAGAAGTGACTGATCCATTTCTGAGCCAGGTTTTCTATTTTTAGAGAAGGAAGTCACAGATATGGAGAGAGAAGAAACTAGAATGAACCCTAACTATTGGAGTCTGTTTGGAAATACATGGAACTCTTGTTTTTATTCATATGTGTACACAATTTTTCTCTCCTCTCTTCCTTTCTCTCTTCCCAGATATATCACACACATGCACATGTGTGTGAGCACACACACACACACCCTACCTCTAGCTGTGTTCACAAAAAGGGCCTGTGTATAATACTTGAGTATCTGTGAGCATTCCACTCCTAGCAACCAGTTCTTGGTTTTAAATATCACTGTTTACCAAAAGTCACCAAGATTCCAGACAAAACTAATTCCAGGACTGGGAAATGGGCAGCATAAAAAGAAATATCTTGTGCAAGAAAGCCGTCAACAAGGAAAGGGAGATGTCTAAAGTCTGATGGAAGCCTGATGTAATGGTGCTCCCACTAGCCAAGACTGGCATGATCTGAAGATCAGAATAAGTAATGATGGTAAGTAAACACATGAATAAATAAAGGAAAAAGAGAAAACTTGCCCCTAGAGTAGAATTACAAGTAATAAACATAAAAAGAAGGCTACAATTTTAAAATTGACCATTTACTAAGTGTCAGAGCAATTATTATTCCAGCTAAGAGGCATTGATGGATGCTAACATTAGTGAGAGGTGGGTATGAGTATCAGTCATAGTTTTCCAGAGAAAAGCACATACATACACATATATAAACCTGGGTGTGTTTGTGCATACGTGTGCATACATATAGATAGCAACTGACTGGTTGAGGTTTACCAACCTTAGTGAGAATAATCACCTGATTAAAGTCAACTGATTTTAAATGTCAGTCACATCTATAAAATAGAAAAAAAATAGACACAATCAATACAACCAAAAAGTTAAATGCCAACCAAATTGATAAGTTTTTAGAAACTACCACAAAGGAAAAAAGGAGATAATATTCAAATTACTAAAGTCAGGAATGAACAAGAAAAATTACTACTGACATTTTGAAATAAAGATCTTCAGGAAATACTTTAAACAGTGTATGTCAGCAAATATATAACATAGATGAAATGGACAGTCTCCTAGGATAGTATAATCCACCAAAATTTATTCAAGAAGGAAAAGAAAACCTAAATATATTCTTTTTTTTTTTTTTTTGAGACAGAGCCTCAAGCTGTCCCCCTGGGTACAGTGCCGTGGCATTACAGCTCACAGCAACCTCCAACTCCTGGGCTCAAGCGAGTCTCCTGCCTCCGCCTCCCAAGTAGCTGGGACCACAGGCGCCTGCCACAACACCCGGCTATTTTTTGGTTGTAGCTGTCATTGTTGTTTGGCGGGCCCGGGCTGGGGATTCAAACCCGCCACCTTAGGTGTACGTGGCTGACGCCTTAGCCCGTTGAGCTATAGGCGCCAAGCCAATATAGTCTTAAGAAGTACAGAGATCAAGTACTCAATAAAATTTCCCTCAAAGAAAAACCTAAGTCTACAAGACTTAACTGATGACTCATACCAGTTACTTAAAGAAAAATTTATACTGAACTAAGACCAAAGAGTATTTTTTAACTCATTCTATGAGAACAATATTATGTGAAACCAATCATCATAAGAAAATAAAATTACAGATCATGACTCCTTATGAATATGGACACAGCAATCTTCTTCAAATGTAGCCAGTTGAATCCAACAGTGTATCAAGAAGATTACACAGTATCACCAGGTAAGATTTATGGCAGAATCGAGAATGGCTCAAATGCAGGAATTGATCAATGTAATAGACTATATTAAAAAGATAAAGGATAAAATAAACACTTCAATAAATACAGAAAAAATTGAGAAAATCCAAAATTGTTTCTTGATAAAAATGTTTAAAACACTAGAAATAGATGGAGATTTTCAAAACCTATGAAAGTATCTATCAAAAAAATAAACCAATAAAACCCCTAAACTAAAAACACCACAGCTAACATCACACATAACGCAAAGTACAGAATATTTTCGTCTATGGTCAGAAACAAGACAAGGATGTCAACTCTCAGCAGCATTGTGCATTGTACATTGTCCCTGAGGCTTTCACCAGGGTGATTACTGCAGAAAACAAAATGACATTCACATTGGAAAGGAAGAAGTAAAATTATCTTTCATTTGCAGATGTCATGTTCTTATATGTAGAAAACCCTAAAGAATATGCAAAGAAACCAATTAGAGCAAATAAATTATTTCATCAAAGTTATCATATGCAAGATCCAAATACAAAGACCAGTTGTGTTTTTATACACTAACAATGATCTCAAAAATGAGGCAATTTCACTGATGACATCCAAAAAGAAGAAATACAGTAGGACCTCTGTAAATTGACCACTCAAGGGACTGTAACAAATTGGGCAACATATGGAGGTGGTCAACATAAGGAAAGGAACTAGGCCTGCTCTACTGATATGTACATGTGGTGTATGCCCAGTAAATGAAAATTAGGTCAACTTAAGGAGGTGGTCATTTATCAAGGTTCTACTGTACTTAGGATAAAATTTAACCAAAGAATTGCAAGACTTATACATTATAAACTATAAAACATAAAAGGAAATGAAAGAAGAATCAAATGAATAAAACAATACAATCTTTCATAGATCAAAGGAAGCAATATTGTTAAGAGGTCAATGCACAACAATCTTATCTACACATTAAAACAATTCTTTGGAGCATAAACTGGGGTGAATGTGGTACCAGAAAATAAGGAAGTGTTGAAAAAATCCAAATTAATCTAGACATGCCAAAAAGACACAGGAGTCAACTGAAACTCCCTATGGTCAAAATATATTAAGTTGAACAACAAAATAAGGTAGTATTGGATTCTATCCTGAATTATAAAATAAATATTCAGGTTTCTTATAACAGATTGATGGTTACCATAAGTTTAGAAGAAACACATTGTCAAAATTGCTTCTGGCTCTAAGAGTAGAATGAAAAATCATTTTGGTGGAACTGTTTTGTATTTTTGTTGTGGTGATGGTGATATTAGTATCCATGTAAAATTAAATTGCATAGAACCGCATACACATATTCACACACACAGACACACACACATGTGAGTGGATATAAAACTGGTAATTAAATAAACAGTACTTTGCACCAATATCAATCCCTTGGTTGTGATATTGTACTATGTACATGTAAAATGTAACAACCATTAGGAAAACTAACTAAAGGTTTATGGATCTTTTTATATTACATTATTTCTTAAAACTTCATATGAATTTACATTTGTCTCAAAATAAGTAAGTTTAGTAACAAACATCATGGAAAGAAAATTAAGAGACTAAAAATAGAAGCAACGGAAACTACAGGAATAAAATAAAAATAAATTAAATAAAGCATTAAGTAAAGGTGAAATTCATTCAAAAGCTTTAAAATATGTGACTCAGAGTTCCATAAGGAGAAGAATGAAAGAATTGTTTAAAAATATTGTTCAAAAAGTTAATAGCAAAAATTCTCATGATATAATAACAGAGATAGGCTCTCCCTACAGAAAGCAAAGCTATTCCAAGTACAATGAATACAAATAAAACCATATGTTTGGGGAAATCACAGTATAATAATAGAAACAAAGAAAAAGATCAGGAGAAAGAGAACAAAGACACTATTATGAAATAACAATAATACTCAAACTTTAATAGATAATGAAATCCTAAAGCCAATGGAACAATTTTTAAACTCTCAAAGTAAAATTTAATACCTGAGAATTATTAAAAACTGGAAGTAAAATAAGGGTATTTTTCAAAGAAAAAAATAATATTATCAGCAATTATTGACAAGCAGAAAAACAAATAACAATAAAATTACAAAATATTCTTCAGGAATAATGATTCCATGTTAAAAAAAGGAAGTTGGACTTTAGAGCAAATGGACTTAACAGGCATTTACAGAACATCTTACCCCCAAACTACAAAATATACACCTGGAGCATTCTTAAAGATAGACCACATTTTAGCCCACAAAATAAATCTTAATAAATTTAAAAAAACGAACTGATATCAAGGACCTTCTCAGACCACAGTGGAATAAAGGTAGAAATCAATACAAAGAGGAACTTTGGAAAGTATAAAAATACATCGAAATTAAAAATATACATTCCTGAATGATCCTTGGGTCAATGAAGAAATACAGATAGAAATTTAAAAATTTTTGAATTGAATGAAAATCAAAACACAACATAGCAAAACCTGCACCAAACACGAAAGCCATGCTTAAAAGAAGTTTACAGAATTACATGTTACATCTAAAAAAGTGAAAAGATCAGATGTTAGCAATCTCAGATTGCACCTCAAGGACCACAAAACAAGTACAAACCAAACCCAAAGTTTTCAGAAGAAAAGACATAATAAAACCCAAACATAACTAAGTAAAAACAAAACAATATACAGGATCAATGAAACAAAACATTACTTCTTTGAGAAGATAAACAAAATTGATAAGCTACTAACTGAACTAACAAAGAAGAGAACCCAGTAAAGAAAATCAAAAATGAAAAAGGAGACCTTACAACTGGTACCACAGAAATGCAAAAGAACAGGGAGGTGGCCATGAACAACAATATGCTTACAACTATAAAACCTGGAAGAAGTGGGTGATGCACACTCCCAAGACTGAATGTGAAAGAAAGAGAACATATGAATAAATCAGTGATGAATAGCAAGATTGAATCAGTAAAAATCTTCCAATTAAAAAATCAATCAATAAATGAAAACAAAACCTCAGACCAGATGGATTGACAGCAAAATCCTACCAGACATACAAAGGAGAACTAGTGCCAATCCTACTGATGCTGCTCCAAACTACAAAAGGAGGGAATTCTGAATTTTTACTATGAAGTCAGTAGCACCCTGATGGCAAAGCCAAGCTTTATAAGCTCTGTGGACATAACTATGGAGATTCCTCAAAGAATCAAAATTAGGTCAACCATTCATTCCATAATCCCACTGCTATCTACCCAGAAGAAAATAAATTAAATAAATTACTATATCAAAAGGTACCTACATTTATATGTTTATTGCAGCATAATTCAGAGTTGCAAAGATATGGAACCAAACTAATCAATCAATGAATGGCTTAAAAAAAATACATTATACCCTCCATGATGTACCACTCAGGGATAAGAAAGGATGAAATAATGTCTTTTGCTGTAACATGAATGGAACTGTAGGTCATTATTCTAATGAAGTACCTCAGGAACATGAAAGTAAATGTCACATATTTTTGCTTCTAAGTGGGAGTTAAAATATGGCTACACAAGGGCACACGGGATACTATAATGGACTTTGGAGACTCATGGAGGGGGTGGGAACAAGTGAAGGATGAGAAATTGCCTATGAGGTACAATGTACATTCCCAGGCTTCTCTACTATGTTATAGATACATGTGATGGAATTCAACTTTTACCTCCTAAACCTAATAATAAGGAAGAAAGAGAGAGAGAGAGACAAAAGAAAGATCTTTGCATTTAAAAAAAAATCAGTAGAAATAGGAACAATGTGAATAAACACAACATTATTAGTTTATTCAAGATAATAATTATACTGTTATTTGGAATTCAAATTATATTTAGAACTATAATTTTTCAAATCCATAAAACATAAATATTAAAGGGAAAAATGAGATTCAAATATTTTATGATTATACTAGTGTCAGAAAGTGACAAAATAGTAAATTAAGTATGCAGTACTGCAAATAGGTAAAAATAAAATATAATTATCAGAAAATAAAGGTAAAATCATATAACAAAATATTGACAGCAATAAAAAAAATAGGAGGATCCCAGATATTAGGAAATTGAATAACACACATATGGGTCAAAAGGAAGTAACAAGAGTAGAAGACATGTTGAACTGAATTAAAGCAAAAATATGACATGTCAAAACACCGGGGATGGTGCTAATGCATGTATAGAAGGAAATCTCTGACATTAAATTCGACAGTTGAAAAAGAAGAAACATCACAGATCTTTTATTTACAATTTGACCTTATTTAAAAAGACAATAAAAGAATAAGATTAACTCAAACAAGTAAAAGGAAAAAATAAAGAGAAGTCATTGAACTTAAGAATAGAAAAATTAATAAAACCAAATGTTCCTTTAAAATGTTTATTTCATTACACTGAAAAATGTTTTGCCAGATTTGTAAACACAAATTACTAAAATTACCAACCGGAGTATTAAAATAAGGGGGCATCCCTACAGACCCTACACCCATCAAAGGTGTGATAGGAAATATCAGGAGAACTCAATTCCTATAAATTCTATACCCATCAAAGTTGTGACAGGGAATATCGGGAGAAACTTGATTCCTATAAATTCTATACCCATCAAAGGTGTGACAGGAAATATTGGGAGAAACTCGATTCCTATAAATTCTACACTCATCAAAGGTGTAATAGGAAATATTGGGAGAAACTCGATTCCTATAAGTTCTACACCCATCAAAGGTGCAATAGGGAATATTGGGAGAAACTCAACTTGTATAAATTCTATGATGAGGATGAAATAGAAAAATTACCAGAAAAATCTAAACTGCCAAACTTAACTAAATTAAATAGATAAGTAGCCTTATACCTTTCAATTTATATAATACTGAAGTACCTGCAACAATAACAAAAAAGTTCCAGAACAGAGTTTCACTATGAAATGTTATAAAGCAAACTTAAATAAGGCTTCATATGGAGAAGAAGCTAACTTTTCTAAAATGACATGAAAGGATGCTGGATATTATCAAAAGCTTTCTCTGCATCAATTGAGAGAATCATATGGTCTTTGTTTTTTAGTTTGTTTATGTGATGAATTACGTTTATAAAGATTTACATATGTTGAATGAGGCTTGAGATCCTGGGATGAAACCCACTTGGTCATGATGTATAATTTGTTTGATATGTTGCTGGATTCTGTTTGTTAGGATCTTGTTGAATATTTTCACATCAATATTCATTAGTGATATTGGTCTGTAATTTTCTTTCTTTGTTGGGTCTTTTCTTGGCCTAGGAATGAAACTGATGTTTGCTTCATAGAATGTGTTGGGTAGTATTCCATCTTTTTCTATATTTTGGAAAAGGTTAAGTAATGATACCCTCTCAGGGAGGGCAAGGGACTTGAAAAGAAACTTCTCTGAAGAAGACAGGTGCATGGCCTACAGATATATGAAAAAATGCTCACCATCCTTAACCATCAGAAAAATGCAAATCAAAACTACTTTGAGATATCATCTCACACCAGTAAGATTAGCCCATATCACAAAATCTCAAAATCACAGATGCTGGCATAGTTGTGGAGAAAAGGGAACACTTCTACACTGCTGGTGGGATTGCAAACTAATACGTTCCTTTTGGAAAGACACCTGGAGAACACTTAGAGAACTAAAAATAGACCTGCCATTTGATCCTATAATTCCTCTATTAGGTATATATCCAGAAGACCAAAAATCACACTACAACAAAGATATTTGTATCAGAATGTTCATTGCAGCTCAATTCCTAATTGCTAGGTCATGGAAGAAGCCCAAGTGCCCATAGACCCACGAATGGATCAATAAATTGTGGTATATGTACACCATGGAATATTATGCAGCCATTAAGAAAGATGGAGACTTTAACTCCTTCATGTTTATATGTATGGAGCTGGAAAATATTCTTCTTAGCCAAGTATCTTAAGAATGGAAGAAAAAGTATCCAATGTACTCTGCCCTACTATGAAATTAATTTATAGCTTTCATGGAAGAAAAAGTATCCAATGTACTCTGCCCTACTATGAAATTAATTTATAGCTTTCATAGGAAAGGATTTTAGCCCAGGAATATGGGGAGAGGGGAGAGAAAGGGGAGGGGAGAGGAAAGGGTGGGTTATTGGTGGGATCACGCTGATGGTTCATCCTATAAGGGTACATGTGAATGTCTCTAAATGTAGGATACAAATGTCTTAATATAATAACTAAGAAAAAGACATGAAGGCTATGTTAACCAGTTGGATGAAAGTATTTCAAATTGTATATAGAAACAGTACACTGTACCCCATGATAGTATTAATGTACACTGCTATGATTTAA
>CAUYTI010082822.1:0-24473 GCA_963575145.1 Galago senegalensis
CACCCAGTTGCCTTCATCTTACTCTTCATGCCACAACGTGAAGCTTTTCATAGGGTTTTTCTTGACACCACATGTTAAGTACTTTCCATCTTATGTCTTATTTCCTTTGTAGCCCTTATGCAAATATTCATGGTCTATCTCTCTGCTAAAATGTTAGCTGCAGGGGATCTTGTTCACTCTCGCATCTCCAAGGTCTGGTGGTGACTGGGACAGAGTAGAAGCTTAGTAAGTGTTGAATGAATGAGTGTATGAGTTCTAGTGGGAGACTAAAACTAGCTGCTGACCTGTGCAAATAAACACCCACCTAGTACTGCTCTTAGAACCAACCTTCTTTCCTTCCTTTTTTTTTTTTTTGACAGAGTTTCACTTTGTCACCTTCACTAGAGTGCTGTAGAGTCATAGCTCACAGCAACCTCAAACTTTTGGGCTCAAGCAATTTTCTTGTCTCAGCTTCCCAAGTAGCTGGGTGTATAGGCGCCTGCCACAAAGTCTGGCTATTTTTTAGAGATGGGGTCACACTCTGGCTCTGGCTGGTCTTGAACTCCTGAGATTACTGGTGTGAGCCATCGTGCCCAGCCCTAGAAGTAGAATTTCTTTTCTTTCTGTCTTTCTTTCTTTTTTTCCTTTGAGACAGAATCTCACTTTCTCGCCCCCTGGTAGGGTGCCGTGGTGTCATAATTCGCAGCAACCTCAGACTCTTGGGCTTAAGAGATTCTCTTGCCTCAGCCTCCCAAGTAGCTGGGATTATAGGCACCTGCCACAGTGCCCAGCTAGAAGTATTATTTCTAATAGTGAAAAATTGGAGGGGGGGTGAGGTAGGGGAGAAAACTATTATTAGGGAATCAGCCAAGTAACTATCCAACCAAAGCCAATGTTGACGTAGATTTGTATTTATTACAAAGATAATTTGTCCAGGATTTTCTGTAAAGCAACAAAAACAAGCCCTAAAGCACAACTTTTTGAATGGGGTGTGCAGCCCACTATCACAGTGTAAAATTATCTCAGCATTAATGTGTCTTAGGTGTGTCTGTGTAAAGCTAGGTGTCTAAGTGACTTTTCTCTCAGTAGTGGGATTTCAGGTAACATTTTTTTTCTTTGCGGTTTTTGTATTTTTGAAATATTTTATGGTTACACATGATCATTTTATTTCAGCACTTACATTGATGTTGCCTGGCCATTAGAAGTTCACATACTCATTCCACACTTACAGAGCCTCTACTTGGTTCTAGGTACCACCAGACCTTAGAGCAGTGTTTTTCAACCTTTTTTTTTTTAATCTCACAGCACACTTGAACCTATAGTTAAACTTTACTGCACACTTAAATTATGCTGATCAAAAAAAAAAAGTAAAAAAAAAAAGAATATACTTACTGTGCTTGGAACTGCTTTCAGACATAATTTAATTAATGATCTTTTAAAAAAATTGAGACTTACCTAATATTGCCTCAGGGTACACAAGTGTTCCCGGTTGAAAATCACTGCCCTGGAGCGCGCAACTGTATTTCTTTCCCATGTATTTATATACAACTTTTTCTTTTTTGGAGGCAGAGTCTCACTTTGTTTCCTGGAGTTGAGTGCCATCGTGTCATCATTGCTCACAGCAATCTCAGACTCCTGGGTTCAAGCAATCCTCTTACCTCAGCCTCCCAAGGAGCTGGGACTACAGGTGCCCACCACAATGCTTGCTAATTTTTCTATTTTTAGGAGACATGGGGGTCTTCTTCTTGCTCAGGCTGGTCTAGAATTCCTGAACTCAAGAACTCCTAAACTTGGCTTCCCACACTGCTAGGATTGCAGTGTGAGACACAGTGCCTGGTCTAAAAGTTCATTCTGGAACTTTTTGGAGCTGACCAGATGATCTAATTATTCTCACTTGGTGGTGAGAATGACTTGGTAAAATCAGACAGGTTGTATAGCATGTATGAGAATCAGCACACGGAGGGTCCACTGGATGTTAATTGCCTACTGAATCCTCCAGGGTGCCATTTTTGCTGCACTCACAGTTAAATGACATCTAATCACAGTGAAATCCAATGAGCAGGAGAGAGGGTCTCTTATCACAAACCATCATTGTTGAACCAATAAGCTACCTGATGCCTCTTGATACTTTTGCCTCTTTGTACTAGATGATGCTCGTTGAAAGCTGAAATAACCGTACATTGAATATGGGTAAACTTGACTTTCTTTACCTGCTTTCTGAATATACTGTCAGAATAGATGGCACGTCCAGTGAAGAATCCTGTAGACCACAGGAGGTACAGCATTTAGAACAACAGGCCCCATTCCAATATCTTCTCTTGGTCAATGTAGTGCTTCTCAGTTATCCATAGGAGAGAGAATTGTACTGAGGGGCATCTGGTGGTGTAGTTGTACATGGTTATTAAAGACATAATGTCTTTGAAGCCATCCACATTATTTGTTTCATTTTTATAAAAATGTGGTTTTTTTTTTTTTTTTTTTTTGAGACAGAGTCTCAAGCTGTTGTCCTGGGTAGAGTGCTGTGGTGTCACAGCTCATAGCAACCTCCAACTCTTGGGCTTAAGCGATTTTCTTGCCTCAGCCTTCCAAGTAGCTGGGACTATAGGTGCTCACCACAACTCCTGTTATTTATTTTTGGTTGTATTTGTCACTGTTGTTTGGCAGGCCCACTGGATCCGAACCTGCCAGCTCCTGTGTATGTGGGTGGTGCCTACCCACTGAGCTACAGGTGTAGAGCCAGTATAAAACTGTTTTATTTTAAAACAAGTCTATAAAAGTAGATTACCTTAAAATCTAGATTTTGCATTCTATGTCACAGTCTCTCTCTCTCTCTTTTTTTTTTTTGAGACAGAGCCTCAAGCTGTCCCTCTGGGTAGAATGCTGTGGCATCACAGCTCACAGCAACCTCCAACTCCTGGGCTCAAGCGAGTCTCCTGCCTCCGCCTCCCAAGTAGCTGGGACCACAGGCACCTGCCACAATACCTGGCCATTTTTTTTGGTTGCAGCCGTCATTGTTGTTTGGCAGACCCGGGCTGGATTTGAACCTTAGGTGTATGTGGCTGGAGCCTTAGCCACTTGAGCCACAGGCACTGAGCCGTCACAATCTCTTTTAAAAGTATTTTCTTAATATAGTGCCTTCCTTTAATGAAAGACATTTTCCTCTTTTACATAAAATTGCAGCTCAAGGAAGGCATGCATTGTGCATCTGTAGCTTTGTATTCTCTCTGTATACCTCAGGTTTCTGGGAATCACTGCTTGAAAAGTATAGGTTTTCTTATTTTTGCTCAAATAAGAATGCTATTCTTCCACTTAGCTTTGCAATAGTTTGGAGTTGCAATTCAGAGCAGGAACCCCAGGCTGTACTGCTGACAGAGAGGAAGAGGTGGCCATATCAGGATTTTGTTGCAAGTAATAGAAATGACTTAAACTACATAAGTTTAAAAAAAAAAATTGGAGTCAAACTTCTTTATAAGGATACGGGAAGTTTCAGAGCCCAGTGAATAAGGTTATCTGGATCTAATCTCTGCTTTGTTCCTTTTCTTCCATAGATGGGCTTCCTGTGTTTCATCTGAAGCCTGAATTTATAGAAGTTCTAGATATAAGACATTGACACATAGTCTCTTGGCCCATAATCCTCAGAATTATCTGGTTACTCCATCTTCTATGTCCAGGAGAGTGGAGTTTGGAGAACCACTGGGGCCTCCTGGGACCCATCCTTATTAGGAGCACTTCCCTAGAGAAGGGGAAGCATAGACAATCAGTAGCAAAGGGCTACTAGTCTCTTATGGAACCGGTACTGCAAGCGCTGCACAGCAGAGCTAACTGAGGGAGCTGTTTGTAAGTAGCTTTGGAGAAAATGGTCTAGTCAAACCTGGCTGTAGATGCCTATGGTTTTGACTGAGCTCTCAATAAACTAATAAACTCTCAATCCCTTACTAAAGATAAAATTCTTTTTTTTTTTTTTGAGACAAGAGTCTCAAGTTGTCACCCTTCGCAGAGAGCTGTGGCATCACAGCTCACAGCAACCTCAAACTCTTGGGCTTAAGTGATTCTCTTGCCTCAGCCTCCCCAATAGCTGGAACTACAGGCACCTACTACAATGCCTGGCTATTTTTTTTTTTTTTTTTAGTTTCAGTTGTCATTGTTGTTTTAGCTTTAGTTGGCCTGGCCAGGTTTGAACCCACCAGCCTGGGTGTGAGTGGCTGGCACCCTACCCACTGAGTTATAGGCACTGCAAAGATAAAATTCTTGAAACTTTCTTTGTATTATCTCTCATAAATATTCTCTTTAGATTCCCAAAATTGAAATGCAATTTAGGGCCTATAAAAAAATAAAAGCAAGTCCTCATGGGAGATTTTAGGGAATTCTGGGGCTATACCTGATAATTATATACAAGTGGTGTAGATATGTGTCAAATAGCAACTATGGTCCCCTTTATTGGTTTGTAATTATCTTAGGAGCTGCTTTGTCTATGGGTCACTGGGCTCCTACTACCTTACTAATTGAACAAAAATTAACAGAAATTCCCTTTAAAATCTTTCAGTGGTGGCTTGGTGCCTGTGGCTCAGTGGCTAGGGTGCTAGCCACATACGCCCAAGCTGGTGGGTTTGAACCCAGCCCGGGCCTGCCAAACAATGATAACTACAACCAAAAAATAGCCATTGTGGTGGGTGCCTGTAGTCCCAGCTACTTGGGAGGCTGAGGCAGGAGAAGAGTTTGAGGTTGCTGTGAGCTGCGATGCCATCGCACTCCACCGAAGGAGACATAATGAGACTCTGACCTCACCTCCTGACTCTCCCTCACATACCTACCTGCTTTACTAATTATTTTCCTACTGTAAGTCATGGCCTATTCATGGGGTTGTGAAATATTCTAGCCACTAGTACTTTTAGAGTAGAAAAAAATGAAAAAAGAACATATGTGTGACATAAAGCATCATTTTGTGAAATGCAAGTTTACAGACCAAATATATGGCCTTCTGGATCCACACTGCCTTTAGTAGTTCTTTTCTAGAGAATAGTAAATATAAGTTGGTCTGACCCTTCAAAGGGTATATAGGCTTTTCATGGAGCATGGTCCTGAGTGAGTACTGAATAGCAGCAGTACCCAAAGGAGCTGTTTGTACACAGCTGAAGAATATGTGTGTGTGAGTGCGCACCAGCTCATGCTGTCATATTATACATTCTTTCTACAGGCTATGATCTAAGGGCTCAGAGGCCACTGCCCCAGGCACAGTCTCACCAATCCCTCTGACTTTTCCTGCCTGTTCTTTCTTAATTGAAGACTGTCTCACAGATAAAGTATTTTTCTTTGTGTGACTGAAAAACATAGACCTTTGTTTCTGAGTCCCCTCAAGCATCACTTCTGATATGAAAGCTTTGCTCTTCCCCAGGTCATTAGCAATGGCTTACACAAACATTTTCCACAGCCTCTTCTCTGATCTGTAAGCTTTGGAAAGCACTTGACCATGTCTTCTTCTTTTTGCATCTCGGTGTTTAGCAGTCAACTAATAAGGGATCTATAAACATGCTGCATGATGAGCCACATATATGACGGTGGTCCACTAAGATTACAGTGGAGCTAAAAATTCCTATTGCCTAGTGATGGGTAGCACAAGGCATGACTGTGTGTTTGTCATGACAATCATAATAAATGACTGTGTGATTGGTTTATGTATTTGCTATACTTTTCATCATTATTTTAGAATGTACTGCTTCTACTTTTGTAAACAAAAAAGTTAACTGTCAAACAGCCCCCCTTCAGGAGGTATTACCGAAGAAGGCACTGTTATCATAGGAGATGACAGCTCCCTGGGTGTTTTCCTGGAAGACCCTTTCAGGAGTCAAGATGGGGAGTGGAAGTCAGTGATATTGATGATTCCGACCTGTGTGCTTATGCCAACAGGTTTGTGTCTTCCAAGTTAACGAAAAAGTTTAAAAAGTAAAAGAAATTAAAAATTTTCAAAAATAGAAAGTCGTATAGAATAAAGATATAAAGACAACGTTTCTGTATAACTGTGAAATGTGTTTCTGTTTTAAGCTAAGCATTATTACAGAGTCAAAAAGCTACAAAGATTAAAGCTTATAAAGAGTTATAGGCTTGGTGCCTGTAGCTCAAGTAGCTAAGGCGCCAGCCACATACACCAGAGCTGGTGGGCTGGAATCCAGCCTGGACCTGCCAAACGACAATGACAGCTACAACCAAAAAATAGCCAGTTGTTGCGGCAGATGCTTGTGGTCCCAGCTACTTGGGAGGCTGAGGCAAGAGAATCCCTTGAGCCCAGGAGTTGGAGGTTGCTGTGAGCTGTGATGCCACTGCACTCTACCCAGGGTGACAGCTTGAGGCTCTGTCTCAAAAAAAAAAAAAAGTTACAGTAAGCTAAGGTTAATTCATTATTGAAGAAACATTAAAAAAGACAAATTTCGTGTTGCCTAAGTGTACCTTGTTTATAACATGTACAGCAGTGGCAGTAACACCCGAGGCCCTCACACGCGCTCACTGACTCACCCTGAGCAACTTCCAGCCCTACAAACTGTTCATGATACCTATTCAGGTGTACCACTTTTTACCTTTATATTTTTTCCTGTACCTTTTCTATGGTTAGATAGGTTTAGATACACAAAGACACAGTAGGCACTGTGTTCCAATAGCCTACAGTATTCAGTAGGATAAATGATGCGCATTTGTAGTCTAGGAACAATAGGCTATAGCATAGGTGTGTGGGAGGCTCTAACATCTAGGTTTGTGTAAGTACATGCTACGGTGTTTGAAAAACGTTAAAATCGCCTAACACCATATTTTTCAGACTGTATCCCTGGCAGAGCTACTTGTGACTGTGTTTGTTGAAATAACTGTAAGTGCAAGAAGCTGCTGTTTAAACAAATCTTTTAAAAGATTAAAACACATTCAGCTAAAACTTGCTACCTAATGAAATGTTACTCACTGCTGTTATAGTCATTTCACATTAAAGTCAAAAGAAAAATAGCCAGGAGAGTAATTCATCTCCGAGAAAGCAGTTTAAAGTTGCTGTTTTATTATTATTATTATTACTTGCTACCAATATTTTTATTGTAAGAAATACAAAAGGTATGACAAATATACACAGCATTTTCTTTTTGCATTCAATTTAGTTTTTGCATACGTGAACACATTGGACAGTGACATTTTAACACCGATTTTGAAAAAAACAATGAATTCCATTGTCTGACAATAAATACCTAAATTTTAATTCTAGCACCCAGTAAGACATCCAGTTTCCAAAGGATTATTGATCTGTAACCCTCTGAATTTTCTGACATGTAACTTTTACCATTACAAGAGTCACCACTGTAAGTTCTTCCACAATAAGTTAGAGCAAGGTGCACATAAGAATGGCTACCTCTGACCACAGAAACTCGAGGTCATAAAGCATCCCTTACTTGAGTCACTTTTAAAAACAGATTTCTAGTGATGGGGTATTTAGTGGAAGTTCGGGTGGTCCTTGGATGAAATATTTTACATGATATAAACATGACACCTGCCTCTTGGGGAGGGAGCAAGAACAATCAGCTCAGGGTGCTCTGAAGTGGGTAGAAGCTTTTTTTTTCTTTTCTTTTTGCCTCAGGAGGACTTTCTGTGTGGAATGGGTAGGGAGGGACAGCCACTTCCCATCCTGCTACTGTCTATACCAGTGGTTCCTGTCGAAACCCACAGGAACTGTACTAAAGGGGTATGGCCTTAGGAAGGTTGAGAACCACTGGTCTATATACCCAAGGCCATTTTTCTTTGAGGGCTAAATAATCTGGGTAGGTAGGAAGGTTCCTGCTTTTAGAGAGCTGTGTTGCATCCACCCTGTGGCAGAGTTTACACTGTATTTCCTGGGAGGAGGGATACCCAGGTGGACCTAACAGGCCAGTTTGGTAACTCTCAATTTTGTGTACAGAGGAGAAGTGACATCTTATACCAAGTCATCTGGCAACATTCTTATAAGACTGTGTTCCAGGCAGTAATTTCCACGCTGCTTCTTGGACCTGCTGAACCCAAAGCACCATAACATAGCATTCTGTAGCAATATGAGCAAACGGAATGAGAGTAATTATGCACCTTGAAGGAACACGCACCCTTATAAATCTGTACCCTGATTATTAAAATAGCAGAATGAGTTTCAAGTATGAAGAAATACAGTAAAAGTATGGCCTGCAGACAGAGAGAAAAACAGCAGCTTACAATGTGGCTTATATTCTTGGTTTGTTTTTCTCTTGGTACCACAGCCAAAACTGAATGCTCTGCAGAATGACTTGGTTTAAAAATCAAGATGCATACAAAGATGCTAGAGGGCACTTCCGATTGATGTCATGAGCACAGTCTAAGCCCAGCATCAGGAACCATCTCTTGATGACTGGGGCCAGCCAAAGGACAAATGAGGGTGGTGCCAGGCCTAGGCAAGCACACCTGCGGTTTCTGATGCAGAGAATGATGGAGAACACCATGTAAACAAGCCAGGATGGTGGCAGGGAGCACTTTTTTTTTTTTTTTTGAGACACAGTCTCACTACGTTGCTCTTGGTAGAGTGCTATAGCATCACAGCTCACAGTCCAAACTCATGGGCTTAAGTGATTCTCTTGCCTCAGCCTCCCAAGCAGCTGGGACTACGGGCACCTGCCACAATGCCCAGTTTTTTTTTTTTATTGCAGTTGTTTAGCTGGCCAGGGCTGGGTTTGAACCTGCTACTCTTGGTGTATGTGGCTGGCACCGTAACCACTGTGCTACAGGTGCTGAGCCTAGCAGGGAGCACTTTAGTAGCATGGAGGAAGAGATATGGGGGATAGGGTGCAGGTGTGTGGGGGTGTTGGTCATCCTGGGCTGGTTCACATAGCCTCGATTAGTATCTAATATGCATAGGGTCTATGTTTCCAGAATTGTGATTTCAAACAGAAACTAACAAGTCAAATGTCCAAATTAACATTTTGACTTTGAAAACATTTTCTATTATAAGAATAAGTCAGAAAAAAAGCTGTGTGTGACAGCCTTGCTGAAACTTAAGAGAAAGTTTTAACTAGACCCTATGGGAATGCAGAAACACTAATATATCTTACAGTGAAAACCTACTTTTACACATCTGTGATAATCCTATAAAATTCTCTAGTTCTAATTTGCACTCTATGGGAACCAATATTTTGCTTTTCTTAACACATATTGCTCTTCTATCCAAACACTTGCCCTTTAACCTTCGGATCAAAACCTCAACTACAGGAGATGCAACAAGCTTTTAAGATGTTGGGAACTGTTGGTTGTTAAAATCCCTTTGCCAATTACTGTACATGCAATCCTTGCTTTTTACCACCAGGCTGGATTGCTTCTGTACACAGCCAAGTTGCCCAAAGCAGGGAAACTTGGACTTCTCCATCTGACACATTCTGGAAGCCTCAAGGCATAAGCTGACATTTCTGCTTTTACAAAAAAACTCCTACACTGTCTCCTCTCAATAGTACTACCTGTTCCCACTACGGCACCTGACACATACAAGGACACTAGATCACGTGGGGCAAGCTTCTTCACAAGGCCAGACAAAAGGAGGCCACCCAGGCAACTGTCTCTGCCTGACATCTACTCCATTTGTTATAGTTCCTAAATTAAGGCAGTATCTAAAAGGCTTTCTACCTTTAGTTTTAATTTTTGCTATATTTTCACACTATGCTCTATGCATATTTGACAAAAACAACAACTACAAAGTCCTTTAATTCTTTTACATAATGATAAAACTCCTAGACACCAGAAATACCACACCTATAATCTTAAGTCTACTAACCATGTTAAAAAAGCATGCGGTTTACTTGGAGGCTTAGTCTCATTTGTATTTTCTTAGCTCCATCCATATCATGATAATGAACAGTAAATGCAAGTCCTAACATTTTTCTGCCTTCAGTTGCACTTTCACAGGACTAGTGTGATTCAGAAATAAATAATATAATGAATAATAATAGAAATAATTTATGTAAATGTAGAACAACTTGAAAAATATTCTCCACCTGTTAAAGTTGCAAGCCAATGGGGGGGTGTCAGGGACATGCAAAAACAAACCAGTCCCTGACCACCCCCCCAACTGGTATTCCACTGTTAAGTGCTCCTAGGGGTTGCTGGTGGCAATTTCATGTGCTAATATAGTTATTACTGGTCATAGGAAAATAAATGAGTAAAAAGTGAGCAACTATAATATACATGTTGCAAACACAGGACCAGAATGAAAAGATACAAGATGCACTTGGGGGTTCAAGAAATCCATTACTGCTGGAATCTATTTTCATTTTTCAGACTTTAAGGTCAAACTGAGAGTTGCTGGTGATCACAGAAATATTGCTAGCTAATATGTATTATTGCATTTCATAAAACTTAAGATTATAAACTTTCAAGTAAAGGTACAAAGGGTATCTTAAGAACGTTAGCCTACGCACATCAATGGAATCTGGCTAGAAACCACAGAGAGAAATTAAATAACTGTGGCTCTATGTTGCAGATTAGTGCTCCAGGCAGTTCTTGGCAGTCAAAATGCGGTTATGTGCCCCCTTTAAGGAAACCTACATTTGATAATACAAACTCCTAAAATAGAAAAGGGGTTGACTATTTGTGTGACCAAACAATTCACACAAGATTCCTTTAAACAGGAAATTCCCTTACTACATCAGATAGTTTGTTTACATATTTTTAATTACTTGACAAAGAAAAAGAGGGAGAAGAAACTGGAAGCTAAAGTGTTAGGAGCTTTTGCCAACTGAAGATGAAGCATAAAATAAACAATTTTCAAAACAAAACTTTTCCAGGCATATCTTTTGCTACCATACTAAGTAGAATGATAGAAAATAAAAAAATAAAAAAAATCTTTCCTGTAATTATACATCTTCTCTTAAAAAAAAATAAAAGCTGAGCTTAGAGCTTGAGAGATGCCTGGTAGACAACTTCACACAGACCAGCTTCTACCGCATCTTTCTACCCGAACTTTTGGAGAATCGTGTTGTACTTATTTATGCACAGAAGGCACCCGCCATTTGCTTCTAGGGACATTTTACTTCCTAAGATGTGCATAACAGATGCCTCTGAGTCAGCAGCAGGGCACGGACTTGGCATGGGACGAGATCCCGCCCGGGCCGCACAGCGGTCCGGACACCCGCAGGTGAGCGGATGGGCGGTCCCGCCAGGCCCCGCCCACTGCCGCTCGGCCGCCGAGGGGCGGGGCGACGAGGCCGCGCGCCGGAGTCAAGTTTTCAAAGTGAGCAGGTGGACTTGAGGCCGGCGCGCCGACAGCGAACCCCAGGTTCGAATTCGGCCTTTAGCGTGGGGGCTTAAACCGGAATCGACTTCTGTGGGAGCCGAGGGGCGAATGAAGCCAAAGACTTCTTGAAGAGCTTAGGACAGCCACTAGCGTGTGAGAATTTTGATTCAGCACGAATTAGACTTGCCTGTCTGCCACTCTGGAGGAAAGTCTGGCAGGTACTGTGGAGTACCCGCCGCCCGAAAGGATTAAACTGCCTTCTGTTGTGCTATGCTAAGGAAATTCTGAAAAATATTACTATATTTTCTTCGTAAATTTCAAGTGACACTGTTGCGAGGAAGGTGACTTTAAATCATTTTGGGGGATAAAGAGTCTGAACAGACCTGTGAATTAAAAAAAAAATACATAAGTTGTCAGAAAACTTCAAAAGTGGAGAAAAGACTTATGCAGAGACGTAGTATGCCCCTAAATTCTTATGCTCATATACTTACAATCACAGAAAAGAAATTAGAATTTGTGAATTTACATTTGTGATTATAGAAATTAAAAAAATGCTAGGTCTATTAGGGCTGTTTCAATACAGCAATTCCTTAAAAAAAGCTTTGCCTACTGAATTACTGATATGCTACTTAGCTTGCTCAGTTGAATTTTTTGAAAAATTAGGATTTTAAAATTTAAGCAGTTGTTAAAAGGCACCATGGTAGGGAATGTGAACGTGGCAAACAGGGTATGAGTGCTTTACCAGGGGCCACTGGAAGAGGTTTCCACTTCTAACAAAACTATCCTGTTCACAGATGAGGGTTGCTTTCATAGTAACCTGTCCTAACCTGGAAAAGTGAGGTTATTAGGTACCCCCCAAATGCTTCTTGAATAAGTGAATAACTAGGCTTTCTTCATTCACTTGTATGATCAAAATGGATGTATTATCAATCCTTAAGCACAACTGATAATTCTTCAGAACTTAGATATCAAGTATCTAAGTGATAGAACATTATAAACAATATTACTAATCTTGAAAACAAGTGCTAAGCAAGAGTTAAATATTATATGTGCAGAAAAGTTAGAATGAAAAATCTTTAGCCTTGATCAAATTTTAGTTCTTCTCTGAAAAGTGCCACCTTGTGGAATATTCTGGAATAAAACAAGAAAGCCCATTTGTTAGGATAGCGTGACTTTAAAAGAGACTTTTGCAAGAAAAACCACCTGCCTATTTTCAGATGGCTCTTGCTTTCTTCTTAAGGCCAGAGCACCAGTATCAAGGAAACATAGTATGTTGATGAAACTTCATTCATTTATCTAAACTAACTCCCTGGGAATGCTAAGAAATAGGAAACATTCTGAAAAGCTGATTGGTACTTCATTAAGTGGGGGGTGGGAGGGAACTCTAGAGGAGAAAAAATTTAAAAAATTGGACTTTCTGCTTTTATATTTTTGTTATTTACAAAGATAGAGAAGGCCAAAGTATTTTTGGTTTATTTTTTAAAAAAAAGTACCACTTAGAAATGCTTGAGATATATAGGTATACATCAAAATTGAGTTGAAAACTGCACTGATAGAACAAAGAATCCAATAAAAAACAAAAATGCTATTTTCTCATGCTTTTGAGGAAAACACTAATTCTAATTATTCTGAGAACTAAGTTATATTTCTTGGCAGATTTTGGTAGCCTCAGGACATTTTTCTATTGTGGAGAAGGAACATGTACACATCTTCCTAATTACATACTTGAACGTATTTAATGCACATAATTGGTTTTCAGTAAGGTTCACCATTTTTCAAAAGTACTGGTGCCACAGGGAACATATGCCTTTTTAAAATTTGTTTAATCTTTTTATAGTAAACACGCTTAGGCATGTATAACAAGTGTAGATTCACACGACTGCTTCCTTGCCTTGAAATGAAAAAAAAAAAAAAAAGAAGAGTGGATGATTTACTTTGTTTAGTTCAACCTTTGAAATGGTAACTGTTTGGAACAGCTTCTCCATAAAATTTGTTTTTCAACATATCGAGCCCATCGTTGCTAGAGGACTTTAATATAAATTCTTATAATGTATTTGTTAATAAAAATATATTCTTCAAAAAAATATGGCTTTGACAATACTCTTTGAATATCTTCATTTTCTCTAGAATTTTCTGTCCATTGCACAGTTTTATGAACTGTTAAAGATTTAGGAACCATATAACATCATTATTTTTATGGCACAATGTAAAACATGCATCCCTTTGAATTCCACCAAAATCTGAGAATTTATAATATTTCAATACTTTCTTTCCAAGGGAAAGACTCTGTAGTTTCTGTGCTAACATAAGTAATTATGGTGGCACTTTAAACATTATTGTTTCTTAGACCCACTATGCAACAAAAACTTGCTTTTGGAAAATGTGAGATCTCTTGTGTGCTTATCTAAAAACAGTCGTCACTTAAAAGCAATCCTTTGGACAGAAGAATTTTAATATGTTTATGATATTAGGAAGCTTACATGATTTACTTTTCCATAATGGAACAAGAATTGCCATTACTGGATTTCACAGGCACCACTTTTAAAAGCAGCAGCTAAAGTTACTTAAAATCTCAGTGTAAGTACATCATTTAAAGTTCAAACTGGCACTATTTAAGTGTCTTCTCATCAAGATGTGTAGTGCCACACTCTGAAGTCAAACTGTAAGTTTCTCTGTTAAAAGAAACATGCTTTTTGTTGAGATACCAACATCCTATGCATTCTGAACTTTTCATTTTTACTTAAAATTAGAATGCTGAGGTTCTATTCTTAGAGGGATAATTCTGAAGTATTTTTAGTAAGTCATCTGGGGCTAAACAAAAAGCCTGCCATTCACAGCATGTGCTTCCTGAGAGAAAGTCCTGATCACGCAAGGAGTTGAAATGGTACTGAACTTTCTTCCAAGAGGTTCTTTGCACCTTGAGTTCCTATACACTTTAAAGGAGGGACAAACCCCTGGGTTTGTGTTTTTAAGGACCCTTTGCCATGTGATTGCCTACCATACCTAAATGAACAGGTTTCTTTTTTTGTATGTAGGTTGTTTCAACTCCACCCTGCATAACAGTTCCTAAAACACCTGAACCAAACATCAAACAATCAGGCACATTTCTTGCACACTAGACCTAGTATGAAAGTCAAATGTGACTTCAAATCTGTGGGGTGATATTTTTACTTGCTATAAAGCTGCTTTAGTACAACCCTGTGGCAGTATGGCCTTTTCGCAGAGATGTTTGAAACCATATGTCACGGAAGGGTAAGGTATATTCAGGAAGTTCTTATTCTATTACATGCTTCTGAGTGACCTAATGGCACAACCGCTCGTTTGGGATCTGGATTTCAGAAGTAGTGAGGCTGGACGTAAAACCCATAAATTGAGAGAATATTCGCTCCAGTGTAATAACCACACTAATGGAAGAGCTGGGGACAAAAAGTAAAACAAGTTCAGAGAGGTGGAGATGCCCTATTGTTTTGTGTTGTCAGAGGATAACTGGCCCGGCTATCTAAGGGCACAATGTTGATGCTTTAATTTTTCTTTACAAGCACTATTTAGAAATGAGGCAAAAGCAGATGCTAGAAATAAAAGTTGAGCTCTCAACCTCTTCAAAATTCCAAAGAATGCCGAAAAATTCCAGTTCAGAACAGCTGCATTTGTCTGGAGTGAACTTATGAAAAAACGTTTGTGAAAGCGAAAACTTATTACATGTAGCCTTGCCATGAATACTAACAAAAAAGCTCGTGACGAATCAGTGCAGTGAGGTTTTAAATTCAGTTTCTAGGCACCAGCAAGAATATCTTTGTGTTTTGACCCTCTACGAAAGGAAAGGTGGAACTCACTTTTCCAGGTGAGACTTGGAGTATACCTTGCCCTGAATGCTCTGCATTCATTATATCTCAAGCATTTATAGTTCCGACAACACATAATCAGTGTTGTCACAGTGAAATTATAGAACCTTCTTATGGCCCATCTTCTGTGTTATCTTGCTTTAGAAAATATTTCCTGTTCCTCAAGCTACTGAATCAAAACAATGTTAACAATGTATATATTAAGGAAAGAATAGTTCCCAACCCCCAGAGTTCTCAAGAAGAAAAACATCTAATTTTTTCTCTTGTTCAAGACAGTCATATACAATATTAAGCTGTGAAGAATTCAGTAAAACTTGATAGTGCATAAACATCATCTGAAATATTTTCTGCCGAGTGAAGCAATGTCTATTCTTTGAAAATCCTAACTCTAGTCATGATCTAACCTATTGCGTACACTCAATAACAGAAAGTAAAGGCAGGTGACCTTCCTGAAAGAGGATTTCTGTGTCTTCTGGTTACTGGAGCCAAGTAAGCGCTAAGTCACACAGAAGGCAGGTACGGAATGAAATACAAAGGACTAGAGAAAAGGTGAAGAGAAGAAGTAAAGCTGTTTACAATGCCCAGGTCAGGCTGCTTCTAACAAGGTACCAGAAACAGGCATAGCCTGCGGGATGGTGGAAAGATCATTTTATAAGGTAAATGTATGTCGCTAAGACATAGTTAAAAGGCATTCCCTCAGATACTACACCTATAAAAATGTAAAACACAAAAGTAACAGTTAATAGCAATCTACCTGTTGGTGATAAAGCATGACTGTCCTTCTCATTGCTCAGGTAACTACAGCGGATGCCAGGCAGGAAGACTACATTAGGGAGGACATATGGGACGCTACAGGGATGGCAGAACTGAAACCGCCAATTTATGAAAGGGTCACTGAAAATGAGCAAGCAGCTGGTACCCGACAGGAGTCTGGTTGCAACGTATATCAGAGGCGGCTGGGAGACAGCGAAGATGGATGCTTTTGCCAACAACGCAGTGCGTGGTAGAAGGCACAGTGTAATAGGTGAAGAAAATTTAAATGGTATTTCTGTTTCCAGTCAGACTACTCTGCAAACCACAAGAGGAAACAGTTTCTGACAAATTCCTAAAAACAAACAACAACTCAAAAAAAAAAAAAAACTGGAAAGGATAAAAGGAATTTCAAACTAGAAAATAAAAAGCTTTCTCTATTTTTTTTTTTGTTTTTTATCTATTTGAGGTACATTCCCTAAATCTATAGCAAGTAATAAAAGCCTATAGGGTATTTCCCAAAGGAAACAATAAGGATGATATTGTACAGAAGGTTAAAAAAGACAAGTAAATTCAGCTGTTTGAAGAGTGAACAGAATGCATGCTTAAAAGAAAAAACAAAACAGGTCTCTTAAAAGAGATTAGAATTCTTTTTCCTTTTGTTGCATGTATAAAACTTTCTTGGCCAGAAAAGAAATGCTGGGGACATAGGTTCAACTTTCTAATTTGAGAAGACCATTCTGGTGAATCACCTTCAGTGAACAAATGCGTTATTTTACCATTCACCTCGAGTCTTTAAAATGCAATTATTCTTATCGCTTACAAAAAGTAACACTTTAAAAGATCACAGAATCTCTCTCTCTCTCTCACACACACATACATACTCAAAAGTACCAAATCAGGACCGGCAGCTGCAGGGAGATTACATCATAACTCAGCTGTGCCCGGTTTACCACTTCACACTGGCAGCATTCAAGGTTAGAAAAGTGAAATGGCAGCACAATTGGTCAGCAGCTTCTCTTCTTCTGGAATATTTCCAGGTTCTTGAAACAAACAGACAAACAAACAAACAAATGAACACAAAGCTGCAATCACTCTTGCATTGATTTCAGAATAGTAAACTAGGCGGTTTCCTTGGAGAGGCAGAGCCCATCCAGAAGACAGCAGCTGGAAGGCCTCCAGACAGTGACCCTCAACAGCTCTGCAGGGCTAGCTCAAGGGGAAATGAGCCGCCAAGGGTGTTCTGCGGAAGATCAGCTCAAGCCAGCTGCTGCACCTCAAGCTGTGTTCAGCTCTGAGGTGTTCTGGCTGGGTGGCAGGTGGGAATCCAGGTTCTCCTTACGCCTCTCCAGGTCCTGGAAGTATGGGTGAGACAGGGCACTGTAGGCGGATATTCTTTTGGCTGGATTAAATGTCAGACATTTCTGTAATAAAGAAAAAATAATTGACTAACAGAAAACACATCGATGTAAAATAATGTGCTTATAAAGTTATCTATTTACTGTCAGTGTATCACGATGAGAATGAATATTTCCAAGGCCACTAAATAATATATAGACAGTACTCAACTTACATATATATACATGTATATGTCCTTAATGTATAAATTGCCTCTCACGATAAAGCAATACCTTTTGTCTACCAGGATTTTTCTCCAAGCCTTCTGAGCTCTTCCATCCTCGTGATGCAGTGTCCACTAAGTGGGTTGGGTGAATGAAACATCTCTGAATTTCAGTCCTCAGTGCAGTCTGAAGACTGGGCATTATCATGATTTATGCATATCAGAAGATATGCTTATCTTCTGCTGGATCTAGGCTCCTCCTCTCAGTCCTAATTGGGTTCTGACTGGATTAGGGGCTCCTCTAAATACTCTGTTGAAAGCTACTTACTGAGAAAAACAAGCAGAAACATAGTTTCTACATTTAATTTTAGGTGATCCTTGGGTCCCCTGAGCTTGGGTCTTATTTATCCTGAGCTCCCTCTCCCTACAAAGCCATGCATGCCAGCCTCCCTATAGGGTCTTCTGAAAATCAAAATGCTAAAGGGCAAGCAGAGGAAGGAACTTGTCTGTAGAATGGTTCCACTGTCTCTAATAGCAATAAAACATCTTTAGAAAAGCTTTGCAAGAACTGATCCCAAGGGACAGCAATCAGGGACAAAATTCTTGAGCCTGAGCTCTTTCTTCCCAGAGTCTAAGACAGAGAAAAAATTAGCATTAGAGACTGTAGAAGCTACTTTCTCTCCAGGAGAAAGTAAAGAGTTGTGGGAATATGTTCACTATATAGACATATCCCTAGAGGATTATGTGGGAGGAAGCCCTCTTCCTCACAGCTGTACTGGTGGCTTAAAGCTGGGAAGAAGGTGGCAAGAAAGAGAACTTAGTTTAATGTGGGCATGTGTGAGAATTGCAAGCTGGAAGTCTTATACATTTTGTCCTATAGAAATATTGTTAGAAAATGTGGGTGAGTTCTGTTATTGTTCTACTTTAGAAAAATGGTAGCTGGCTTGAGAATTAATTCAAAAGCCTTGTGTAATCATATTGTTTCTGCAAGAAAATTAAATTTGAATGCCAAATAATTGACTTATAAAATGAGCTTTGGAAATCACAGTTTAGAGTTGAATACTATGGTAGACTGAATAATTTTTAGTGTAAATTCTTATCTCCCCTCCTTCCATGAAAGGAGAATTCTTTCCTCCATTAAAATTGGTCTTGGTGGGTGGCACCTGTGGCTCACTGAGTAGGGCGCTGACCCTATATACCCAGGGTGGTGGGTTAACTCGGCCCCAGCCAAACTGCAATAAAAAAAAAAAATAGCTGGGCGTTGTGGCAGGTGCCTGTAGTCTCAGCTACTCAGGAGGCTGAGGCAAGAGACTCGCCTAAGCCAAAGAGCTGGAGGTTGCTGTGAGCTGTGATGCCACAGCATTCTATCGAGGGTGACAAAATGAAACTCTGTCTCTAAAAGAAAAAAATATATTGGTCTTGGCCATGGAACTTGCACTGGCTAGTGGAATGCTGCAGAAGTGGCCACATGCTTCTACCAAGCCCAGGGATTCATGGGCACTGTATGTTTCTGCTTGCCCTCCTGGGAGCATCCACCCCCCATCGTGAGAAAAACACACTCTAGGGAGCTAGTTGCCCCTCTGGTGTGGATTCTGAATGAAAAACATGGGGAAGACCTGTACTTGACCCACAGGCTGAAGCAGACAGCAGAGGCTGTACAGTCAGCAGGTAAACAATACACTCATTACTTGTTGGGTTCCAGACACCAAGAACAGCCAATTAGCTGTTGTTCTGGCCTCCAAACTATAGGAAATTATGTACAAGGTCAAGTATTACGAGTCTGAGTCTCAAACAGAACAGTCTTATTTTTAGTGAGGTACTTTATATGTGTAAGGCACATTTCGTACTAGTAGCATTGTGATATAGTTTCTTTGGAAAAAATCTTGCCAAAGTTGTGACTATTTAAGAAATGGCACATGAAAATGGCAAGTTGCTTAAAGTAGCATGAAACTGCTAATAAGGAAACATAATACATCAACACCTCAGCAAGCTGACCACCCAAGGGACCGTAACAAACTGGTCAATATACAGAAGTGCTCAGCATAAGGAACTAGGCCTTTTGCACTGACACATACATAAGGTACATGTCTGGCCTGTGACAATGAGACCAATTTAAGGAGGTAGTCAATGTAGGGAGATGGTCAACTATGGAGATTTTACTGTATTTATGTCTAATGAAACATATCCAAGTGACTCGAGAGGCTTCTAAAGCTGCACTGAAATAAATATTCAATGATGGTGGATTTAAAGAGATTAGGAAGACATTCTGCAATCAAAAGCTACTAGCTGCTACGAGTGTACAAAACCCGTGGAGAGAATGGAGCCCCCTGCCCGGTGTGACTGTGGCCTGCAATGCCAGCAGCAGCTGCTGAATTGCTATTTATGTAGTCTGGACAGGGCACATCTCTCATTGCACAGTGCAGACCAGCTCAACAGCACATGAACTTACCAGAAGTAGGTCTTTGCCTAGCTCATCAATATCCGTTACAAACTTCTCAATTGGTTGGGCAGATTTTGAATGAAAAGCTTGCCTGGGAAGGGCAACATCTCTAGGCCAATCCTCTTCTCCTGGGAGTCCAATTACACTACAAAAGAACCAAATGGGGACATGAGCACTAGCTGCTATGTAGAAGCTGTTTTCTCACCAATTTCTAGAGAAAGGCAAAATCTAGGGGGCAGGCATCTTAGATTAGGGGCAGTGGGTAGAGAGTCCCAGAAGACCTCCACTTTATCCCTGGCAAGAACTCTCACTGATCTCTGTCTTGTTCAGTATGGTGGTCACAGGGTATAGGGTAATCTTACAGGAGAATTATAAAATTCTGTGCAGAGAAGAGTTTGCTCCAGCAGCAGATACTAAATGTAAGAGAAGATGTAGAAATGGAAAATGTATTGCCAGGTGGTAATCTCTGATTCATTGACAAGGCAGGGCTTATTGTATTCCAAGGAGACCCACACTGGTATACCCTCCTTTATGCATGAGTGCCTTCTCTGTTCTGATCCAACACTCTTATATTCACATGCTTTTATGGTGCTTATTCAATGTAGCTTTTTTTTTTTTTTTGGCAGTTTTTGGCCGGGGCTGGGTTTGAACCTGCCATCTTTGGCATTATTGGGCAGGCATCCTACTCCTTTGAGCCAGAGGAGCCTCCCTCAATGTAGCTTATTAACATATTAATTTGGTTGCATTTTTGGTTAAAAAGTTGCTCCTTGAAAAGTAATTACACAGGTTAGAATTAGACAGAAAAATGAGGACAAAAGGTATGTTAGTTCTGTTTTATGAAAACACTATTTTATAAAGAAAGTCTATGGTATTTCAAAGTGAGCAAATAATAAGTTAAATGAATACCATTTATATCTCCTCTGAAAACCATTCTGGGATCAGAAATGTGAAAAGAATAGGAAATAGTAAAAAGTGCACAGGCTTTGGAAATAGGCAGACTTGGGTTCAAATTCTGAACTTGCAGGTAAGGACAAATTACTTAACATTGATGACTCTCACTGTCTTTATGTATACAGCAATTTATACAGATAATTTATAGTCATAATGAGGACCAGTTATGATTTACATACATTTATATATAGTCTCATATATAGTCAAAATTTATGCAGAATACATAGCACAGTGCCTGACACAGCACATATACTACACAGTCAATATCAATACATTATTCATTATCATAATTAGAAAATGTTATTAATCCAAGATGCATAGGGAATATATCACTACCACATTAAACATATGAATTGCTTGAGTCCTATTTATGTGTCACTTAAGGTTCTTCAAAAATATTAACAATCGGCCAGGTGCAGTGGCTCATGCCTGTAATCCTAGCACTCAAGGAGGCCGAGGTGGATGGATAGCTTGAGCTCTTGAGTTTGAGACCAACACCAGGAAAAGTGAGACTCTGTCTCTACTAAATTAGAGAAAACTGAGGCAAGATGATCGCTTAAGTCCAAGAGTTGGAGCTTGCTGTGAGCTAACTCTAGCCAGGGGCAACAGCTTGAGACTCTGTCTCAAAAAAAACATTAACAGGTCAATGTTCTTATATAATTCATACATTATATAGATTTTTATAGTTTATGTGTAAGTGGTAAGTAGATTTGAATAAGGGAAATCAGAGGATGCAAGAACTTATTTTTTGTATAGACTCTGGGTAACACTGAACTAAAAAAAATCATTTATTGAGTAGACAGGATATATAGCTATTCAAGTACTCGACCAAACTATTTTTTTTTTAAATAGTTGGGGATTCATTGAGGGTACACAGCACCAGGTTACACTGATTGCTTTTGTTAGATAAGGACCCTCTTATAATTGTGTCCTGTCCCCTGAAGGTTCGACCAAACTATGTTAATGAGAGTTAGAAATGGTGCTGGCCTGAAGTAGGCTCTTCCTGGCCAGGAAGAGACACTAAGGCCCAGGAAGGGGTATTCTCGTGAATGTATTTCTAGGTTCCACAAACACTGTCAGTAAATGCCCCAGGATCCCTTCTCCCTCACCTAAACTACACAGCCCAGGCCTTGGAGCTCACTTAGGAAGAGCAGACACTCCTGTCATCATGGTGGCACCTATACCTGGAAGTGTGGAGGGCCAGACACCACACGCTGCCTCTGTCAGGTATCCTGAGAGAGCCAGGTTATTCCATGATGCAGACTAAGACAGACCCACAGACATATTTTTTGGAACCAATGAATAGAAATCATAACTTGAGCACTATGCAAATTAGCTTAATAGCAAAGTCTGCAACTGGATTAAAAAGAAGAAAACAAAAATACCACTTTAATTACAAAAGGAAATGCCCATGGTTGTGTTTGGACAGAATGGGACAGAAGATAGGAAGAAAAGAAGAATGTTTATTAAAGAGTTTCAAACATTTCCTTTTGCAGCGCCTGTAGCTCAGCTGGCAGAGCGAGTGCTGGCCACATACACCTAGGGTGGTGGGTTCGAACCTGGCCCGGGCGTGCTAAGCAACAATGACAAACATTTTCTTTTATTCCTTTTTAAGCTTTTAGCCCTTTTAAATTAATTAATTAATTAATTAATTATTCCCGAGAGAGGGTCTTACTCCGTTGCCCAGGATACAATGCAGGGGTGCAATCCTAGCTCACTAAAAGTTTGAACTCCTGGGCTCAAATGATCCTCCTGCCTCAGCCTCTCCAGTAGCTGGTACGGCATGTGTGTGCTACCATGCTTGTTAAACTTTTTACTTTCCGTAGTGACAGGGTCTCACTATATTGCCCAGGTTGGTTTTGAACTCCTGACCTCAAGTGATCCTCCTCCTCCTGTCTTGGCCTCCTAAAGTGGTAGGAATACAGACATGAGTCACTGTTCCAAGACAAGCTCTTTTTATATAAATATTTTTGCATATCATCGCCAGTCACCTAGAAATTGATTATAACAATTCTTGGAAATAATATAAAATCTTTTTTTTTTTTGAGATAGAGTCTTAAGCTGTTGCCGTGGGTAGAGTACTGTGGCGTCACAGCTCACAGCAACCTCACCTCAAACTCTTGGGCTTAAGTGATTTTCTTGCCTCAGCCTCCCAAGTAGTTGAGACTAGAGGCGCCTCACTATTTTTTTGGTTGTTGCAGTTGTCATTGTTGTTTTAGCTGGCCTAGGCTGGGTTTGAACCCACCAGCCTTGGTGTATGCGGCTGGCATCCTATGCACTGAGCTATGGGCGCTGCCTAAAATCTTTTTATTTATAGCTTTCAATATAACTATATTGAGTGAAATTTTGCAAATACACATAGAAGTTTGTCTGTGTATAAATATGCACATGACTGTTTATATCTATATATAATTTTAAATCTATCACCTGTGATTCCTGTAAAGACCTCCTAAAACATGCAGGTCAGCTATATTATTTCCTTTTATAAGATGGGAAAACAGAATGAGGAATGAAATGAACTGCTGAATTCACTCATAAAGAGTTCAGTCACAGAGCCCAGAGTGAGTCCATTTCTCCCTATTTCAGAGTCCAATAGTTTATTCCATTTAACTAGGATAGTGCTCTTATAAATGCTTTAAAAGGTCATGGGCTAAAGACATTGTTTCACTTTCAAAGTGACTTGCTGTTATTTGAAGGTTTCTATCTTTCTAAACATAGAAACGTTCTTTTTATGAGTATGTGAATTTGGCTTTTCTTAAAAAAAAAAAAAGTTTCATGTCCAGTATGAATTTTTATGGCCCATATATGAGAGCTGTAAAATTCTGATAGGTCCATTAAAAAGTGCTTGCATCAAATTCCATTATTTGGACAGCTGAATATAAGCCTTAAAAGTTGACATTTATACTGGAAAGACTGACAGGGCACAAAATCTATAAATGGCAGCGATGGTGGAGAGCGGAATTATTTTTCAAGTACTTTAGCAGTGACACTAGGGTGCAGCATTGTCCCTTTTCTCTGCACGGTAATGCATTCAGAAGAGAGTGAACTTCTTAATTTCAATGAAACAATGCCAGAAACCATAAAGTAAAATCTAAAGGCCCAAAGCATAGAACTTTATAGCTTCTTTTCTGTGGGCAATTTAGGATTGTCAGGCTTTTTCCAAAAGTGGAACTGGCTTTTCCTTAACTTAATTGGAAGCAAGTTAAACATGCTGGTCAAATGTTCCTTGTGGGCCACTTCACTGGCTTCACGTAGTAAGAAGGGTGCTAACAACGATAACAAAATCACAGACATCCCCGCTGGAGGTGGACACAACTCCCGGGTGGCACAGTCAGGAAATGAAGGCGATGGCCTTCAATGTCACCAGGATGTCTGACTTCCCAGTTCCCTCTTTAAAGATCACATGCACATATATGTTCAATGGTCGTGGGGGAAAACAGACGAAAGTTCACCAGTGAATGATCAAAGAACCTGCCATGTAGAAGCAGGGGTGCCATGAAGGCTTTGTGTTGAATTTATTCATTGCACAGGGTGGTCAGCAGTAGCAGCAGTAGCATCAGCTGCCTGGACCTGGTATTCCCAGACCAAAAAAAAAAAAAAAAAAAAATTTAAAGAACATCAGCCCGAAACAGCAGTATTCTAGGAACTTGGGAGCAGGTTCACTTAGAGCAGCAGTTCTCAACCTGTGGGTCATGACCCCTTTTT